>JAVSBS010024420.1:0-24274 GCA_033124195.1 Coracias cyanogaster | reverse complement strand
CTGGAAGGCTGCAATAAGGTCTCCCTGGAGCCTTCTCTTCTCCAGGCTGAACAACCCCAACTCTCTCAGCCTGTCCTCATAGGAGAGGTGTTCCAGCCCTCTGATCATCTTTGTGGCCCTCCTCCAGACACACTCCAACAGGTCCATGCCCTTCTTGTGTTGGGGGCTCCAGAGCTGGACACAGTACTCCAGGTAGGGTCTCATAAGAGCAGAGCAGAAGGGGAGAATCATCTCCCTCGACCTGCTGGCCACACTTCTTTTGATGCAGCCCAGGATACAGTTGGCTTTCTGGGCTGCACTTGCGCATTGTTGGCTCATGTTGAGCTTTTCATCAACCAGCACCTCCAAGTCTTTCTCCTCAGGACTGCTCTCAATCTACTCATTGTTCAGTCTGTATTTGTGCTTGGGATTGCCCTGACCTAGGTGCAGGACCTTGCACTTATCATAGAATCATAGATTAATTTAGGTTGGAAAAGACCTTTAAGATCATTGAGTCCAACATTACCCTACTCTACCAAGTCTGCTGCTAAACCATGTCCCTAAGCACCACATCTACATGTCTTTTCAACACATCCAGGGATGGAAATTCAACTGCTTCCCAGGCAGCCTGTTCCAGTGCTTGACAACTCTTTCAGTGAAAAAATTTTTCCTAATGTCCAGCCTAATATCGACCACACCACACAGCTTGGTGTCATTCTCAAACTTGCTGAGAGCGCACTCAATCGCATTGTACATATCACCGACAAAGATGTTAAAGAGCACCAGCCCCAGTATTAATCCCTGCAGAACACCACACCACTCATCACTTGTCTCCATTTGAACATCGAGCCATTAACCACAACTCTGAATCTGACCATCCAGCCACTTTTTTATCCACTGAATGATCCATCCATTACATCCATATCTTTCCAATTTAGACCAAGATGTCATGCGGGACAATGCCAAAGGCTTTGCTCAAATCCAAGTAGATGATGTTTGTTGCTCTTCCCCTATCCATCAATGCTGTACCTCCATCATAAAAGGCCACCAGATTTCTCAGGCACGATTTGCCATGCTGGTTTCCACCAGTCACCTCCTCATTTTCCATGTGCCTTAGCAGAGCCTTCAGGAGGAGGTTAATTAAGAAATTTAATTGGTTTGCTGGCAATCAGTAAAGCAAACTTTTGATTATCAGTGAAACTCCACTGTCAACAGGGTCACAGTCAGTAAGAAGAATTGTACACACTGGAAACGAAAACAAATGTTAAGGCTGCTTGTCTGGAAAGGTCTTTAGCTATCCTTCAGGCATGCAGAAAAGGGGGAAAGTAGCAAAGGTATGCCATTGATACTTACATGCTACAGACAAATTACTTACTTCTGGTTCCAGCAGATAGAAAAGCTAAGTTTAAAGAACATGTTTTGCTGTTAAATATTTTGTTAGCAGAGAGGAACAGATTTTTGCTCGCTAAAATGGACCACGAACTCTAAGCTATTCATGTGCATTGTAAATAAATTTAGTAATACTAAAGAAACTCCAGAGGATCAGAAGCAAAAGTGGATATCATGTCAATACATGAAATACATGCCTCGCATTGCTATTGTTAATATGGATACAGTCAATGGAGGACAGTTGGAGAGTAGATACCAATGAGCATGTTTTCCTGAGGAATCCATATTGTCAGACAAGCATGACATTTGTATTTTGAGTGCACTGCAGATAATGATAAAAGTTTTATTGTTGGATGAAGTTGATTTACAAGATGTCATTTCACACTATGACATTCTATGAATTAACACAGACTAAATGATAAAAATCACATTAACTTTCTCAACTATGATCTTTAAATCAAAACTGCATTAGAAAAAAAAAAGCTTTGGGCCAATTCATAAGCTTGGTGCAGAATCACAATGTGAAACATTCTGTATAGCTTCTGCTATATAGGAAACCAGGCTAACAGTGGTCTCCTAACCTTAAAAATCTGACACTTATACAGCTAGAGATAGATTATAGCCATTGTAAAGCTAATTTGGAAAGTGGGAGTACAGTAGGATGCATTTCAAAAGACAACCTCATTTCACCAGTTCTTGTTATGACCTCTGTAGTCCCACGTAATTCTCTTCTCCCTCTTTAAAGCTCTTCATCTGCATCTCCATCTAACTTCAAAAACCACTGGATAACTGGAATTCATGTGTACCCGTGCCATGGATTTCTTTCTCACACCAATATTTGTCATATCCAGAAGTTCCTCACTGACATAACTAAACTTCTCACATTTCTTAAACAAAACATGCCTCTTCAGTACTAGCAGCAAGCACTGAATATTAAGTAGCTGAGAACCAGTCTCAGAAAGGGAAAA
This sequence comes from Coracias cyanogaster, assembly GCA_033124195.1. Classification (NCBI taxonomy): domain Eukaryota; kingdom Metazoa; phylum Chordata; class Aves; order Coraciiformes; family Coraciidae; genus Coracias; species Coracias cyanogaster. The sequence goes on along the minus strand of JAVSBS010024420.1, from coordinate 21,938 downwards.
GAATAGGAACCAAAAATCTGGCAGACATGTTAAATCTCCAGCTTGGTCCTACAACAGGTGTCACTCAATTTTGTGTGCATCAACTAGGCAGGTAGGAGGTTTGTTCGCAAAAAGCCAGAAGTTCCTGACAGTGAGGTGCTCAGTTAACAGACTGGTTTGAACTGGGGAGCTTGCAGGATTAGGCTTGTCTTCTTGTGGAGTTCATCTCCCATATAAAAAAATGCAGAGAACTCCTTTGGCACCAAAAGTATGTCTACAAACCTGGTTTCTCCAAGTATACCTGGCATCAATGGATGCACCTCTTCTCTCACAAGTGCAGAGTCACAGGAATGGGTGGGAAAGAGGTCTGTAAAGGATGAGGGCTGAAAGTTAAGCACTGCCCTGCAACAGCACTTGCACTATATAGTATCTTCCATTAAAAGACTCAATATTTTTTGTAGAAGACCATTGGCACAAAGAAAGACTGCTTTTGTTGCTACCTTAAGATGTCAAAAGCCTACCTAGAAAGTTAAAAGAAAACAAAATTCATGAAGGCAAAGCAATTTTTGTGTTTGATATTAGTAGTAGAATTTTATTCAACATTTCAGATCACTTTCATCTCCATTTTGAGGGATTTATTTGATCTTGTTTTTACTGCCAAATCCTTTTTAGCACTTCTGCTTTGAAGAATGCCAGGACAGTCCAATGGTGCACAGGCTATCAAAGCTTCTACAAAATTCGTTCAGCAGCCCATTTATTCATTCATTCATACTTCTGCTAGTGCTACCTAGAAGAGCTGACCTCTTTTTCAGCTGGACCATTATGTTGTCACTGCTTCCTGTTGGTGCAGCTTGGTGCAAACTAGATAGTAGTCATTGCCAGTGGTATCTGAAGGTGGTATGCTGGTAAGAAATCTGTAACCATGGAGCTCTGCAAGCAGTGCTGTTTGGCCTTAGAGGTCCAGAATATCTGTGCAGTTTCACTCTGCATCTGCATCAGCTTCAAGCACAGCCTGTTGCAGCTTCACACAGAGCATCGAAAAAGGGGTAGAGAGGCATTTCTTCATCAACTTCATTCAGTCCAAAAGACTCTTTACCATCTAATACAGAACAGCTATAATACCTTTGTGATTCTTCAGCTATAAAGCCTTTGTGATTCTTAATAGGCATTTATCAGTTTTTATAAAAGACAACAAGATTAACTAGTTTTAAGGTGTCAGTACACAGGAGTGTCCCTAGCTTGTTAACCAGCTATTACATTCCAAACCAAATGTCTCACCCATATCCCATCTCAAGGACTTTCTCCTTCAGAAAGGCTCAGTCTGAAGATCTTTCTTTCAGAGTGATGCTGTAGCACTTTCTCCTCAGATTAATTACGGAGTGATACTCCTAAGAAAGTCATCCAAGCCTTTTTAAAATTATTGCAATAGTTCTCAAGGCTAAAAGGGACAATTGCACGATCTATTCTCACTGCCTGAATAATGCAGTCCATAGACTTTCACACCCTTACATCCAGTAAGCCTAATAACTTGGGCCTGACTGAAACATACAACACAGAAAAGCATCCAGATCTCATCTCTAGGTGTCAAGGGAAGAATAATGGATCATTTTGCTTGGTGATTAAGCCTTTTAACTGTTAAAAACTTGCATCTTATTTTTCTGTCTGGATTTGTCAAGGTTCGCTTTCTGGCTTTCGCTTTCTGGTTAAGCTTTCTCTACTAGAATAAAATGCTTTTGAAAACTCTGAATTTACTCCCATTGAAGGTACTTATATACTCTGTAATCACCTCATCCCATCATATTTTTTGGTAAAAAATTACAGGAATGGAGCATCTTCAGTTTCTTATTACATGTTATTTTCTTTTTCAAATATTCTTGCATCTCAAATTTTTCAAGGCAGAGATTTCGCCAGGAGCTAGATATTAATTTTTCTGATAATGCCACATGCAACTTTAGATATGTGAGCTTTTTTTTAATCTAGACCAAAAGCACGCTGGATTTTTATATCCACTCAGTCTTTCTACACACTACTTGTAAATGCTGATGACATAAGGAACAGTGCATACACAATGCTATGTTCAAGCCAGCAACTCTTATGGTAGGCTTCTTTTGGTCCATCTTGCGATTGATGTCTCTTATCTATGAGGCAATTGAAATAAACTCTGGCACACAGGTATTGCCAGAGCAATGTGGTCTTTCTGGCCAGCCACAAGGAATAAGCAAGACATGAAAACTGCTCAACACTGAGCACAGCATGGTAGGTTTAGCCTGTAAGAAGTGGTGGAGGAGGCCGTTATGCAGTGTTCAAGTTTTCCTGCTTTCACAGAGTTTTCCTCAGCCCTCTTAAATTTACTGGTTACATATTTACAGAGATAAAGTAGTTACTTTTACAATGACCTCACTTACTTCCAACTCTCTGTTCATAGTGTTGCTATAAATGAGGGAAGGGAAGGAAGGTTCCACAGCAGGAGCTTGATCACCTCTTGTAACAAGTACTGTGACAGACTGCAAATTGACCAGCTCCCACTGCGGGAGATGGACCCCAGCTGGGATCTCCAATACACTCAGCTGTACTGGCAGTGCCTCTGTGCTCGGACTTGGGCTGTGGGAACAGGAGGGAGCGGGCAGATGCGCTCTGCTCTGAAAGCCATGCTGGACATCAGGGTCCAGGCTGCTGGTGGCAGAGGGACCGAAGGCAAAGCTTCCTGCTGTGGTGGAAAGGCAGGTCAAAGTGGCCACCGGCAGATCTGGCTGATAGCCCAGTGTACGGTCTGCATTCTGATCTCGTCACCCTTCCACAGGGCAAGGTCTTTTGGACAAGGAACATCACAGACCGACCACTTGGTGGGGCGAGTGCAGTGTAAACTTGTGATTTTTGTTGTGTTCCCCCTCCCTGCAGCTCCTGGGCTAGGACAGCCTGAGCAGAGTGACATCTAAACCTAGTACTTCCTCCTCGGTGGCATCCTTTCCTTGGAAAGGAAAGAGTTTAGGATCAGCTGTTTGGCAGGAGAGATGCTTGCCTCACACAATTTAAATCCGCTGGCTCTGTTGGTCTGTGCCTCTTACTGCCACAAGATGGTATCTTCAGCGATAGTTCCCCCTCACTTGCTCTGAGAAGCCCAATTTAATATTCTGACTGCTGTATTTACAAAGCCTGCACTTCTATCACAAATAACACAGTGCAAGGCTGCTGGTGCGGGCCGCCTGCTGCTGGGTATGGTAGACTCAGACAAACAGAGAAGAAGGATTAGCTCTGACATATCACATCCAGCATTCACGCAAGTAAGTATTCATCTCGCCTCCTCTCCTGCTAACATCCTTGGGTACTTTGCAACCCCTCTTACCAGTCAAAATTTCACAGTGTAGCTTTAGGGGAATGGCTCGAGACATCTGTTTCAAGAAAAGGTCTCCGGTTCAGCCTCTAAAGATTTCTCAAGTGGGAGCAATGTTCAGCTGTGACAACAGAACAACCAGAGCACAGCCCAGATAGTGTCTGGAAGAACCTCCCAAGCCCAGAGTGCCACCATCTAGCTTTCTGTTCCTGTTTGAGGACAAATTGGTTAACACACTGGCAGTCTGCCTGGGCCTCTCTGTACAAGCAGATATGTAGCACTGAGCTAAAAAAAAAACCCCTTTCCCTTCTCCCTCTAGAACTCCTCCAGCAAATGGTAGAAGAACTACCTCCCCCTCTACTCTGCCCTGGTTAGACTGCATCTGGAATATTGTGTCCAGTTCTGGGCCCCTCAGTTCAGGAAGGACAGGGAACCACTTGAGAGAGTCCAGTGCAGAGCCACAAAGATGATTAAAGGAGTGGAACATCTCCCTTATCAGGAAAGGCTGAGGGAGCTGGGTCTCTTTAGCTTGGGGAAGAGGAGACTGAGGGGTGACCTCATTAATGTTTATAAATATGTAAAGGGTGAGTGTCAGGAGGATGCAGCCAGGCTCTTCTCAGTGACATCCAATGATAGGACAAGGGACAATGGGTGCAAGCTGGAACGTAGGAGGTTCTACATAAATATGAGAAAAAACTTCTTCACAAGAGCACTGGAACAAGCTGCCCAGAGAGGTTGTGGAGTCTCCTTCTTTGGAGACATTTAAAAGCTGCCTGAACGCGTTCCTGTGTGACCTGATCTAGGAGAGCGTGCTCTGGCAGGGGGATTGGACTAGATGATCTTTCGAGGTCCCTTCCAATCCCTAACATTCTGTGATTCTGTGATTCTGCGTGATAGAGTTAAGGCCAAGTGCATGAATCCTATTCATTATTCACTTAGGAGTGTAAAAATAAACCTGCCTATATACAGATCAGTGCAAGAACCTCGAAGTTGTAGGGCTCACATTTATATCACAGAACATTTTACATGGACATCACATTATTCAGTGTTGTGTTTTGTACTTGGTTACTGTGAGCTGTCGCACTAAAAACAGGATGCTGCCAGTTGTGTTTGAACCGGAGCAGCCAACAGAAGAAATTGCCTGGTATGTCTGGGAACTGAAGATCTGTGCTTAAAAAAAATTGCTTTCCAAAAAGCAAGTTGCCCTTGCTTCAGCATTTGTAAGAATGCTCACTTTTGGTCATTTAATGATGCTCATATAAACTGCTGGAACCTCTGCCAGATTGTGAGTTATGCCAAGTTTCCTTTTTCTTTTATTTTTAAGGGTTTTTAAATCATTCCGGAAGAAAAGGGAAGGGAAAGGCTTGGAAATATTAAACTATGAGTGACCCAAAGACTCGAGATAAACAAAAGAAACCTGCTGAAGACATGGTAAAAGATCCTTAAACGTATTGTTTAGAAGCAATGTCATAATTCTTGCAGCCTAACTCTATTTTTAAAACTTTGGGTTGACAGGCAGCTTAAATCTATAGTCTTTTCTCAACAGGAGCCAGCTGAAATCCCACGGTGTACACAGAGATTACCAGACCCTCCCCATCAGGTGTGTTTACTCCCCTCCAGGAAGAAGGTTCCTCACAGTCATGATTCATGTCCCACATCACAAACTCGCCACCATGCTCTGTGTTGATGTCCTGACCTGCCAAGGGCAGACTGCTGAGCCCCTTGCACTTGGTTGGGTCTGCTGAGCCTTGTGAGCTCCTGAAACAGGGATGTCCTGGCCAGTCGGCTGCATCAGGTGCGCCACACACAGAGGTGGGCAAAGGATGTTCAGCACCTGGAAGGCAGACTATGAGTGTCTGACATTTGAACCTAATACTCAAATAACACCATTTTAGAAGTTAGTTTCATATTATTATTGAAACCAAATCATGGCTTTCAAATTTTGGACTGACTAGCCTGGATATGCCTTGAACACAGAATACAGCAGCCAACAGAAAGGCGAGGAAGGTGGCACCGGCACCAGAGTACAGCCAGCCACATCAGAGTGCCCTTTCTTGACAGCTCAAGCTGGCAGAGAAATTTCTACTGCAGGGGTAAAATACGGACACAGGCAGAGCATCTTTCTGATGCAGCTAACAAGCATCTGGCACTGAACACAATCTGTTAGGAGGGAACATCTCCAGGGCTATGCACTGTGCTCTGTGAAGAGGCTGATGTTTTTTCCCCATAAATTTCTGCTCTGTTAAGAAATAGCATAAGCATGAACTGGAGGAAATCAGAGGCAGTATATAGAAAGGTTTACTTAGAATACACACCTGGAGAAGCAGCATTTGTGTATTATTTAAGCTAAGAAAAAAAGTAATGTAACAATGTCTCCTGGATGCAGCAGTAAATTTTTCCTTGTTGTCACTGAACTCAGCAAAGTCTGCTTCACAAGAAAAGCAATTAGTCCCACAAGCTGATGACTGGTAGGTATTCAGAGATTTTGGGGATTCTTTTCCTGAGGGGAAAATTTCCAGTTCAGCTAAAAAATATCTGATGAGAACCCGAAAACCTAACCTTGCTGTGATACACATAGGAATACAGTGTCTGAGTTTACAGGAGCTTGGCATAAGGTTCTAGCAGGCTATAGTATTAGTTTGATATAAATGGTTTCCCAAGTAACACTGGTTCTAAGATGTGAGCATACTAACATCAATAATGTATGGATTCTTTGAATTTTTTTTTGCCAGGCTAAAGTGTACAAAATGCCTAATTACGTATCAGTACGTATCTGAGCATACACTTGCAAAAATGCCAGAGAACTGTCAGGAAATCCCTCGATATAAACATTAGTTAGCATAGAAATTACCCACAGACAGAAAGCACCTCAAGTAATAATGGGATATGTACCCAAATAAAAGATGAGCCAAATGCAAATATGGGCAGGACAGAATATAAGTGTATGCAACAGTATCTCCAGACATCAGCTCTCTAAGGGTACTGATCATCCTAACTTATTTTGCTGTGTAAGAATCATTGCACAAAGGGCTTTATTTGTGGACTGTACTGCTCTTATATTTTGGCCTCATATTCCTTGTTCCTCGTTTCTTGTTCAAGAGCAAATCTTTAGATAAAAGAGATTGGTGTCCTATGCTGATACCACTGCATTTCAACACATTGCAACCTGTGAAACAGCAAATCCCGTGGTGAAAGCTAATTGGATAACCATGCTAGAAAATTTAATAGCAAGTATTTGGGTGATTTTCTGTTAATTACTCAACCAGCATAGCAAATGTGAACTAATTACTCCCATACCTGTAGATAAGAAATGCTTTTTTTCTGATCCAGTGGCATTTTACACTTGGCCTGCGCTAGAAACAGACACCCAATAATGCCATGCACAAAGGAAAGGGCTTTTGTAAATTCAGAGAGCTCTTTGTAAATTCAAAGAGCTCCCATAGGAGCTCTGGAATGTAGGACAGAAGAGATCTTCTATAACCCTGATTCAGGTACCTGAAATTGCAGGCAAGCACACGAAATCATCCCTTTCTTCAGCAGATCATCAAGCTTTCTTCTTCTAGGACCTCATTGTCAGAAATTATTCAGATATTGCAGGTATCAGTTAGTATAAGAGAGTTTTTTTTCTAAGTTTGTCCTCCAGGAAAACCAGATTTTCTTCTCTCCCAGGATGACAAACCACTTGATGTTTTGTGGACAGCAGTTTTCCCCTCTGTCAGTCTTCCGTTTTGTCAGGCTAAACTCTTCTTCTCACCTCTTCTGACACCAACTTTCCTTTCCCTGGTAAGCCTAAATACTCCTGTCTTACACCTGTCCCACTGAGACAAGCCTTTGTAAATATGGGTGACCAGAACCATGCACCATATCTCAGATGTGTTCATCCCCCTTCATACAACACTGAATCTCTTTTAGTTTCAACAAATATATCCCTTCAATGCAGGCGTCGTTTGCCAACACCATCAGGCTCTTTGGCAGACCTTGTTCTGCACACTGACAGTCGCTATTGATTCAGTAAGTGACCGGATGAATTCCCCTCCCTGCATATCAAGGGCTATTAAATACAAAGATACCACCTGTGGCTCAGGAAGCTGCAGATCATTCCAGAGTACATTTGTGAAATATCAATAGATATTTATTTTTCTGCTTTTCTGTGGGAATCTGCTCTTGGTCAGTGTGGAGCCAAGATGCTAGGTTAGGCAGAACATTGTTTTGACCCAGCACAGCCATTCTTTTATTTTCACTTGCTTTTTTTCACCTTGTGTTGGTCATCTGTGTCATTATGGCTGACTATTTGTTCAGGTCTTTCTCAATGATTTTAGACTGGCAACATCTCAGATCATAGTGAAAGCTGATATTTGTAGTCACTTAAAGAAGAAATTTGCCTTGTGACTTTTAAAATTTCTTTTGCCTTCTGCTGCTGCGGCCTCCAGGTTGTCTAATCCATTGTTCTCTTTATTGACAATCCTTCCTAACCTCCTGCTGCTGCAAACAAATTCTTCTTGACATTTGTCGTGGTTTCACCACAGCTGGCAGCTGAACTCCATGCAGCCGCTCGCCCACTGCTCGCCCCCCCACCAGCCCTGTGTTGTGGGAGGAGAATCAGGAGGGGAAAAAAAAGGTGAAAACCCCATGGGTGGAGATAAGGACAGTTTAACGGAACAACACAAAGAGAGACAGAACAGTAGTAATGGTAATACTGATGAAAGAATATATAAATCAAGTGACATAATCCGCGAGGCTCTACTGGTACCCAAGGCTGGGCTGAAGCCACTTGCTGCGGCATCCTAGCCCAACCCAGGACACCATTACAGAAGCTTTGTCCAGATAGCAGGATTTAGTGACATTCACTAACACCCCTAGAAGTTTCCTCCTCTGTTTCATACTTCATTGTTTCTCTTTTATCCAGTTCCTTATCCATGGTGCAGCTCCTGTGTTCAACTTCCCATTTTCATGACAAATCAATCAAGATGCAGTATCGCATATGTTACTGAAGTTCAGTTATGCAAGATGTACCATACATCCTTCATCTAGAGAATGATGTATCTAAAAAAAAGTAATCTGAGAACTTTTGTCTTTGGTATCGTAAGTAATTCTGCATCTCCATTGACTCTTTTCTTCAAAATACATTCTGTGGCCTCACAGATGATGCAAGTTAAGTCAGAAGCTCTGTAGAGGGATTCACAGGAATGCTGGGCACAATCCACTCACCAGTCACGGACGGATCTATCTGTCCACATGAGAAATCTTCCTGCACCTCACCTCCTAGAACCGCATGCGTCTGCTGCAGGTGATGTAGCAGGCTGCTGGCATCCACTCCTATTCTTTGGAGCTTCCTCCACTGATTTCCTTGCTGAAGCTTCAGCATGGATTGGTGGAGAGATGGGTATGCAGATGTAGGCACCACCAGCTTGTGGAAGAAAGGACTTAGGGTCATTCTTCCTTTTTGTAGCTGTATCAGTAACACAGTTCACACAGGACTTCTGGGTGATCCCAATACCGACACATGATGCTGTTTTCCCAGTCATTCAAACTCATCCTTTCTGGTTTATATAGTAACAGACAGACATCATACCTGTTGCCTGTAACTGCTTGTACAATGGAGAAACCATGTAAGAAAGAACACAGTGAAACTGCTGGTACGCATGGACACATGGCGCTTTTTTCCTCCTCGCCAAATCCTTTCCTCAATTTTTAACTGGAAGTAGTTTGGTATATGAGTGACTGCTCTTCTCAAACCCTTAGACATGAGAGTTTGCTTAGCCTGAAATATTGTGGTCAAAAAGACTCCTGCTCTTCACATTAAATAAAACAGCATGCCACCAACAACCTTCAAACATCCCATGTGTGAATTGGCATAAATGCAGTAATGTCTCCTTTCCAACACCCACAGAATGCCTATGGCTTTGCACTGAGAGAAGCCAGCTCCCAGAACTACAAGATGAAGGCTAAAAATAACCCATAAAGGATTAATTTTAGGATTTTTAAATGCAGGTAATTAATATGCATAGGAAAGGCACATGGTCTCCAGGAAGGAGCACACACAATCACAGAGTCTACAAGGGAAGGGGGCGGTGAAACACAGGCAATGTGCCAGAGGAGAAATGAAAGAGGAATTCGCTGTGAAGAGAGAGGATTTTCAAAGAAAGTGTTTCAGAAGAGGTAGAAGCAGAGGGGTGAGACATGTCACCGTTGAAGAGGCAGGGACAATGCAGTCCAACCACACAGGACATGATACTGTTTGGAGAGCAGGGAGGACAGTAAGGAAGCCTTCAGCACTGGCCAAAATGTTACACACAAGGACAGCTTGACAGTACTAGAGCAGGAGGCACCAGGGCTCAATGGCTGAGATGGCGTGACACAGACTGTGCAGGGAAGTGGTGGAGTCACCATTCCTGGAGGTATTTAAAAAATGAGTAGATGTAGCACTTGAGGCTACGGTCTAGTGGCTAGAGAGATGTTAGGATGAAGGTTGGACTTGATGATACTGGTAGTCCTTTCCAACCATAATGATTCTATGATTCTATGATCCTATGACAGGGATAGAGGTAGCAAACATGCTTTGATGCAAGAAGTGAATTTCAGTGAGGTTGCTTAAGGGCTGAGCACATCACAAGAAGATCAAAGGATGCAGAAGACACTGCTTTGGTAGTGGCACTGCAGTAGGAAGCTGGATGCGTCATGAACATGTAATGCTTGTGTGGAAAGCTGGGGAGCAATAGCTTAATGCACAACTGGATCTCAAGATGGATGGAATACCAGGACAGCAGGTGTGAACTTGGTGTCACATGTTGCAATGAACTATAGCATTTTTGGAAGAAATTTTCTTTTACGAACACTGAAGGAGGTCATTGCATCTTGAAGCAGAAGCACTCTGGGAAGGTTGGGCATTGGATACAAAGCACCCAAACAGGACACACAGGATGGCAGTCATGGCATGCCATGAAAACAAGGTACCACATACGAGCAATACGGGTGGTATCAGACAGTAACAATTATCTACAGTTGATGTGCATCAGAAAGTAAATCTGGTTATTCACTTGCTGTGCTGCAAAACAGAGCTAGGGCAGCAGTTTGAGTGAATTTAAAGGTGCGGAGGGAAAACAGGCTCCCTCAAACCAATTTCCCTGTGAACAACTTTTAAACAATTACAAATGTCTAGCTTTTCACAGCAGGTAGAGAAATGGGCTTAATTACCCAATTCACTGGCTATTTAGTACCAAGGAAAGCTGAGGTTTTAACGTGATGTCTCAAGAAAATGAAGTTAATTTAGTAGCACTGCCCATCTGTCCACCCCCCCCTTCACCCTCATCACCAAGACACTTTGAACTTTTTAGCCACTTTCACACAGAAGGGAAGAAATCTCCAAATTCTGAGACTGTGTGGCTTTCACAATGACACAGAGACAGTCTTACACTGTTGTACATTTAGCTACATCTTGAGAAAAAATTGAGCACTACAGCAACCTGTTAAAAGCAAGCAAAAGGTACAGGGGTTTAATTTTGTAATCTGGAGTTTTGATACATGTTTAAGTTGACACAGAGCTGCAGGGGAAAGAAAAGCTGCAGCACCACCAAGCCTATGAAATAAGATCAGCTTCAAAGTCCAGTGCTACAGGAGGTTGCTACTGGAGGCAAAGGACACAAAACGCACCTTTTTCACTTAAAGACATTCTTTATTCAATCTTTTTTATATACAATATTATTTTTAATCTGTAAAAAGTACATATGCAGGATTCCAGGTCAGAGGCAGAAGGTTTCCACATCAGAACATAGACTTTTGCCCTTTTATTATTTTGGAGGAAAAAATAATCTGTCAGTTTTAGACAAAGCAAGAATAAAGGCAGAATGCAAATCCAACTTCCACCAAGCGATTAGGATTAAAGGCAACAATTCACCATAACAAGTCAGGCCATCTCCTTCGACTTCAGTAGTTCCCAATTTCTCTGGGCAATTACAGAGCAGTTAGAAGGGGCTGACAGCCGAAGCAGCGAGTGGTTATCACCTCTGCTACAGCATGCACATAACTTGCAAAAGAACTCAGGTGTCCTCTCTGCGTGGTGACTCACATTCTTGAGTCAGGAGACTGTTTCTCAAAATTCAAGGAGCAAAAGAGGGATGTCAGGGAGAACAGAACTCTGAACTACAGTGTGAATCAAGAGCTTGCTTTCACTTTTCTCTGGTACCAAGAAGCCAGTTTCTTATTTGTCCCCTTAAAAACATGGACTAGACTTATTAATGCACAGGACAGGCTCAATTTGCTAAAAACCTGTTACTACAGCCCTGAGATGTAAACGGTTTTACTTTTCTGTGGATGCCAGGTTACACTGCTGATCCTTTCAATGTCAACGCTGTTAACAGCTTCTCCACTCAAACTAGGGAGAGTCATGTTACGAAGATGTGTAATATTATTTCCTCAGGGACATAAGAAGGGATCATAAAAGACAGCCAGAGAGGGCTTTGCTTTGTGAATCAACACAGGGTAGACCTTTAACCTTAAAAGGATGGGATTACAGGGAGTGTGTAACTGCTTTCACTTTTCAGAAGCCGGATACTCAGCACCCAAATCTTGTCAAATGCTTGCTTGGAATATGTCAGACAATGATCCACAAATCTAGAGTATGAAGCTAAAGGAGCCTCAAAGATGTGACTGGCACAGGGAACTACCTGCTTTTCCCCTTACTCCAGCATACTTCCTATTTCCCATACTTTTCTTAAGCATTCTGTTTTAAGGACTATATCCTGCAGCAAAATGAGCACCCAGAATATAATTCAAGGGCTTTGTTTTCGTTTAGGGGACAAAGTAAAGAAGTTGACTTCTTGGCTGTAGGACATGCACAGCTCCGGGATGGTCAATGGAAGCTGCAGAAATCTGGTTTCTTTGAAAAGTCAAGCTGTAAGTGTTAGAAAAAAAATTTACTGCTAGCAGATCCTGAGCAACAGGCAAGCTTGAGGCTTGGATTAGGAAAAGAACTGAAGATCCTTTTTTTGACTGCATGCAAACAGGAAATAGACAATTCTGGGATTTCCAGGCTCTTGCCCAGATCCAGTGTGCCAAAACATACATGGTTTTCTGTTCTTTATTTCATCCTGTAAGAGGAAAGGGTATTGCAGAAATCGCTAAAATGGGATAGCTACCTAAAGAAAATGAGGATCGTTTTGTTAGAGAACACAGTGCAAGACTCAGAAACAACTAGGACTAAAAAGTCATTTTGTGCTTAGATTTACACTCTATCTTCATGAAGTATGTGAGACAGCAGCAACAGAGTGAAAATGACAATATTCTACTGTACCTTATGTACCCAGAAGGAAAACAGTCTGAACTTTGGGTTGCACATAACTCCATTCTGCAGATCAGAACTTACTTCTCTGTGAAGGATTCGGAATGAGGGCACATCACTTCAGTCAGAAGTTTCAATATCCATGGTGCTTGGTTATTATGCACACACCTCACCCAGAACCCATTACCTCCAAACTCAGCTTGCTCTAGGAAATCTCAGGATGGGGAAATTCATGAATGACTCGGCAATTAGTCCTTAAAATGCATTATTTTTTATAAACTATGCACATCAGTAGCTTCCAGAAGAAAAGGACAGTTTGTATTTTAAAGAGTGATAAAGCAGAAACGGACAGCCATTGGGATAACTGGAAAACAAGAAAAAAGTGTCCTTTATTTGGTACCTGCTGCTTGTCTACACAAAGAAGAAATAGCAGTACTGTACATCTGCTTTGAGGAAAATACCATCCCATAACATGAAATAGCTTAGGTCCTCAATTCAAGCATTCTTGTGGCAGTGAGTTAACCCCTTGGGATTCATGGAGGAATTCATTTGAAGGGAGGGTCGCTCTTTAATGCACAAGAGGGGGATGGAAGAGCAGCAATGATAAGAAGTTTGCTGTTTCTGAGACTCCAAAATTCTGTCCTTGACCTTTCTCTGAACAGACTGGCAGCCATTCTACATCTGCATTTATCAGGACGTACATGGGGATGGGTGTACGGGGTGGAAAGTGCTTTTTTCTTTTTTTCTTCAACAGAAGAGTCTGCTTTTCCTCCTTCTCCTTTGTACCCAGAGAGATTTAGGAGAACAAGGCTGTCGAGTGCAGTTTTAAGATAGTAACAGTTCCCATGGGATTAGAAAAACTCAATCTGAAAACACAACATATCTGAACTTTGGAAAATAGAAAATGACTAGCTTTTCAGTAAGTCACTGAATACTAATTAGAAAAATAAATTAATGTGGGACCAGTAAGAAGAATCAATTTATTAAGCTACTTCTAATTTTAAATAAACAATTACTTGAATCAGTATTATTTACTGTATCAATTACTTTATCAGTTCTCAAATTATTTTAAAGATACTGTTGCCAATTACAGTAACTAAGTAACTAGTATTAAGGCAAAAAATATTGAGATTAGAGATTTTTCCAAGCTCTAGATCTTCCTCCTGTTAAACTAAAGTAATTGTCTGGGAAAAAAAGCATTTGATAGCATTTTTTCTTAGACCATGTGATGATTTCTATGTCTAAGTTAGTGTAAAAGATGAGTAAAGGAAAATTTTATGGCAGAAATTTTCCTGTAATGTATAGTCAGGTATGTTATGGTATTATAGAAAAGCTTTTCTATATAAAACTTCACATAAAAACGTTGAGGGGGACAAATAGCATTCACTCCCTTCAGATCTGATGCTGTACTGGGGTAGCTCACTGAAGAGTTCTTCCACTCACTTCAGTATGAAAACACAATCAAGACTTTTTAAAGATTCAACCTGTGCACTAATTAGGAGGGAAAGAACCATCTTGCAGCTTTTTTTAGCAAAGCGGCCATGGCAAGAGGATTTGAGAGCTAGAAAAGGGGATTAAAAGAATAAATTGAGCTATAAGGATTCTAGAACAATGGTAAAAAAAAAGAGATTGAGATATAGATGAAAAGGTGAAATTTCTTTTAGCAAGGAAGTGAAGACTGAAGCAGGCTCCTTTAAAGTGATACCATCCAGCAAAGCCTAGGAGTACTTGAAAAAAAAAAAATGCAGGTAGCAGCATCTCATTTCTCATAAACTAACGGAACAAGAGACTCCTCAGATTCTTCTTCCACTCATATGTAAGAGACATTATGTTGCTTCCAAAGAAGATCACGTTAGCTTTGTACTGGAGCACCCAGAAGAAAAGGAGCTTTGTAAACTAAACTAAAGGCAATTTTAGGCTTCTGTCATACACATACCTAAAAAGAAGGTTCTGTGAACAGCATCCAAAGAATGAAATATAACTTCCAGGAAAGATTCAGATTGTGTGTAAAAATACAAAGCAACAGATTCCTGCTGCTTAGCTCAAGGGGAGCATTTTCCCCTGCCAGGTACTGTATCGTCATATATAAGTCACAAGAGACTGTTTTTCTCACGTTGTAACCTCTGTTTATTTAGCTAAAAGAACCAAGACTAATAAGAGAATGTTTTTTTCCATGTGACAGGATTTGTGAGGAAGGGAAACTCAGGCTGCTTCCTACTCCTGCGATATGCTCCAGACTGACTGTAGCTTGCCAAATGAACTGAAGCCCACGCTGCTGACAGTGAACTACAAATCAAATGCTTACTAATTGTGGGGTTTTTTTGCATGTAAGCATGCGACAGATCTTTCAGTATTATTTTGTGAAGGGAAAATGAAGAGGCAATAGTTTTTATAGCTTAAGAGTTTAGTTTTAATAGCTTAGAGGCCCCGAGAATGGCTGCCAGTCTGGACAGATGCTCCTTAGAAAACTCAGACAGGTACAAAAAATAATTCGAATCCTGATGCTGCTGGTGCAGTGATGTTGCTTTTTGTTGTTGCTTTGTTCATGCCATCATCAAACAAACAAAAAAAAAAAGAAAGAAAAAAAAGGAAATTAAAATCTAGGTATTTGGAACCCTCTCAATCTGAAGAGGTGACTGGTGTGTTGTTCCTTCCAACAGCGAACAGCAGAAGCAGCAAGTTCCTCTCCCTGGGTGGGAAAGCCTCTTCTTCCTTATGCTGCTGCATTTATATTAAACAGTAGATTCCATGTGTCGCTTGGGTTCAAAGCGCATGAAGTCTCTGTCCTGCAAATACCACACTAATGTGTTTTGGTCATGTATAAAACAGAACTTTTAACTTATCTATTATGTTGAAGAGTTTTGTTTCTCACGCCGGTAACTTGCTTGACTCAGAGGTCTAGTTTTATCAAGTGTCTGTTTCCTCTCCTGTTTAAAGTCTCAAGTGGTCCATGTAAACAAAACAGAGCTGAAAACAGTCTCTTTTCCTCTTCACAGAGCTGTTTTTATCGATATGCAGGATTTCCTGACAGTGTAGTGTTGGCTAAATGTAAAACAGGCAGAGGATGAGCTTCTGTGTTAAAAACCCAGTTGTCTAATGGTAGAAGGTCATCATTGGAGAAAAGCAGATACAAATACCTACACATCAAGACAGAGAGGAAAAATGGTGGGTTATAAAGCAGAGCAACAGACAGGCAGAGGCAACACAGCAGTTTCAGGCCCCAGTGGTCAGCAGCTAAAGCTATAAACAAGTTTACTTGCTTTTAATCTCTGCATAGCATCCACACAACCTTCCTTATTATGATGATCTGAAGAGTTATTTTTATTGTGGTCAAGCCTTTCAATGAAAAGTTGTTATAAAGACAGAATTTTAATCTTTCCAAGTAACTTTTGTTTTTCGAGACACCTTTCAAATACTTACAATGTCTAGCAAACATCAAGACACCAAGCACAAGGATTTGGGGGACAGGCAAGAAAAGAACCTGGCAAAAAAATCCTTCATAATGGAATAAACCCACTTGGAAATGACTAACCCTCTTTAATCCAAAACAAAGATTTTGAGGAAGTGCAAGAGAAGCCATTAAGACATGCCAGATAGCCGACTTGTCATCACCATGCTGGAAGCTGGTTCAGCTTCTAGTGGGAGGAAATGGGCCAATATATTGTGCAGAGGGGATTCATAAAAGTTGTGCATTATAAAGCAGTGCAGAGCACATGAAGTGTGTAACAAAATTAAGGTTTCTAGACATATGCAGAAGAGGAGTATTTCTTGGTTCTTTTTTTCTTAATCCACGCTTTTGAATGTGGTTGCACTACACTTTATATGGTTCTTTGTCACGGCTTCCAAACTCTTGCTAAAATTCAAAAGGCATTTCCCTCGTTCCAGGAAACCTGGCTGTGCAAGTGTAACATCATGGGCATACGGGACCTCTAAGCTCGTGCTACAGCTTGCTTTCCTGCCATCCAGAAAGTGACAGGTCTTGCAGCACATAATAAGGAAGAGGTGTCATTCCCATTAGAATGTGCACAGACGTTGTTCCACCTTCGCTCTGCTGAGGCTGCTACTACTTTGCTCTCTCTCAGTCAGATGCTGGTAGTGTCTGCTGTCTACAGTTGTGCGTAACTTCCTGGTCACTCTCCCATTGCCTTTATTTGCCAGTTGTACCCACAGCACAACCCAGTCAGGGAAGCTCTACCTTTTCTCCCTTCCTCACCAATTAACTGTTTACAGATAACAATTTCTTGCTGAGATGATTCAGTTGTCCTGCACGTCTTGCCTCTTTCTCTACATTTTTCATTCATCTTTAAAGCGCCATGCCTTTCTTCCTTACTCCTACCTTGCTTTCTACCTCTGCAGCTCTCCAAACTTTTTCACCACAGCAGCAATGTTTCATCTCACTCAAAGTCACTTTCCTCACTGGATTCATACTTTTCCTTTGAACAACTTAACACATTTCTACATCTTGCTCCTTCCCACTCCATAGCTACCTTCTTGCCACTCACACTGCCTGAACTCTTATAATTTGATGAGTATCTTCAATGCACCAAAGTACCCAACCAGCAACAATGCATGATTGGGAAAGGTATCAATTTTGAATCGGAGATGAATGAAGATTCAGAATTTCTCATTAATAGCAGGAAAGATCACAGCAGACGTTCCATAACACACATTTTATGCCCCTCTTCCAAGATACATCTTCATTTTCCTCATGACATCATACCCAACCCTTCTGTCTTTATTTTCATAGCCATCTGAGCTATCCTGACCTTATGTTCTCTATTTTATCTCAAAGTGATTGATACCAGTTTCTGGTTTGGCTATCCCAATTGCATCAATGTCAAACATCCAATATCCAGCTCTCCAATAAAACTTCATTTTCTCCCACAAGTGGGAAATGATCCAAACCAAAAGCCAATAAAAATTTCTGAGTTCCTTCCTAGAACTGCTTTGTTTTGCAATGCTTGCACTATAGTACACTCAGTTACTGAGGGATGCATCTGTGAATTTTCAGATCTTCTTGCAATTATTTAAGATTCAGACAAGATTCTGGCAATACTTCAAAGGTCAGCCTTGTCACCACAGAAGTCCCTTAGGAACAGATTTCATTCTGATTTGGCTTTTATAGGCAGATTAATCATATTAGATCAGCTCCTGGGGAGGTACTGCTTCTCTGACTGGACCTGGTTGAAACTGCTGCCCCTCTTCGGGAGTACAGCTTTTAGTCTCCAGAAAATGAACTTGAAGGAGTAGGTGAAGTCTAATAAAGGAAACAGAGGAGCGAGCAGCGGCTGACTTTCTTTTTATAATGATAACATGGGGAGACAAAGTATTGTGACTGTGTAGAAGAATCTGGTAAGGAGCCAGCAGAAGGATAGAATAGCCAGACTCTTCACGCACATATGATGAACACAGAGCCCCTTCTTGCCAGTGAAACATGTTGTGGTGCCCAAAGTACTGCCACTTCCAGGACCTGCTTTTAATCCCTGCTGCATTTTGAGCTCCCAATACCGAAACCCAATCTTCACATACATCAGCTACAGCTAAAACTTGAAAATTTGATATTGCGGATACTATAAACGCTGCTGCTGTATAGAAACCCTGTTTATTCTGCAAAGCCGGCATGTCATGCTAGACTGTCAAATGGTTACAACTGGTTTTTCATCATATCACTGGGTTGTAAAGACAGAAAGGGCACCTTAATGAGTCTTTGCTGCTGACAGGTTTGTGCAACAACACATGTATCATCCCTTCCATCACATGTTGCCAGGAACTGGTATAGATATGAAAGCAGCAACAACGACACCTCCTAATAGCAGCTCTAGCCTCATTCACACTGCCACCAGTGGCTTCTGTCTATGGGTTTAACTTAACCATTCTCCAAACTGTTATGAAAAGAAAACCAAGGGGAATATAGCCAACTTGGACTCTTCCCTTCCAAAACCAGACAATTTACCACATTTCAGAGAGGTAACCGATACAGGAATCTCAGTAGATTTCAATGCCAGAACTATATTACCAACTTTCCTGATGTAACTTGAGTATCCAGAAAATTGTCATACTGTAGAAGACATTGCTTCATAGGCAAAATCCCTGAGTGATCACAACTGTGTGACAAAAGAGTGCTCTTGATAGTTGATTTGTGTCAATGATTAAGAAGGTGAGCAGCCAGGACATGCCAGCTCAGTTTTAAACATGGATCTCTTAATAAAATCCCCATAACATATTTCCATCTTAATACTAGTTTTTCTTACTGTATGTATCATGCCCTGTGAGTTAAAGGTTATGGCATATTCTAGCATAGCATTTTTTGTTATTAGTTAAAAAGAAACATGGTAGAAGACCAA
This sequence comes from Coracias cyanogaster, assembly GCA_033124195.1. Lineage (NCBI taxonomy): Eukaryota > Metazoa > Chordata > Aves > Coraciiformes > Coraciidae > Coracias > Coracias cyanogaster. The sequence continues at coordinate 3,007 of JAVSBS010024420.1, read as the reverse complement.
CGACTTTGCACATTTTACCTTGAACCAATATGCAAAAGAGTGCATTAGCTTCTGCAGGGTGACTGCAGGTGTCCTACTGATTTGACTGAATTGAAAATATTTAGGTATGTAAGGGATTATAAAATATGCCCGATATTCTTACACAACCAAAAAAGCATTCTAGAAAACTATGTTGTGGGATAAGTACTGAAAAATCATCCAAGGGCATGAAGGACTTTTATTCCATGCTTTTACTTCCTTCCAGTGACATACACAGGAGAAAGAAGGTTCTACAATATCAGAGCATGGCACATACTTGTATAAAATGCGTCAAGTCAGTGTATCTAAAAAAAAAAAGTGTCTTTTGCAAAGGGAATTTCTCAAAAGGAGATAACCTATCCTATGCTGTGATGCCAAAAATCAAATAGAAGTCTTATACACTAAAGCTCTCTCAGCAAAACCTTCTTGTATGGGAAATTCTGCTTGAATTTTCTGCTGGTAAAATGAGCTGATCAGGGACCCTAAAGCTGGGAAAAAAAGAAAGCTCAAACGGTAAACCACCCTGACAAGACAAGAGACTATTTGTTGAGCCATCGCATTCTTCTAGAATTTAGATGCTAGCTTTTACAGGAAGATGCAAGAGTGAAGAGAACTTACTTCAAAGTTTCAGCAAGGAAAAAGCTCTGCTGTACGTCATCATATGTAGGAGATGAGGAATAGACATCCTTGACCCCAGAAAAGCCACCACTGACTCGGCAAAACTTGTCAATTGCCTGCAAAGGAGAAGGGAAAAGAAAAGAATAATTTAATTGTAGAGTAAAATTTGGAAACATTAAAGGATCAGGCTTGATCAACAAAAGAAGTAGCTTCTTCTGTGCTGCATTATTCTGTTGTGCATATCCATGTCAGAGGATGCTGTGGATGTTAACAGTTTATGCTGACCAAAAAAAAAAGAAAAAATGACTGGACATATATAGAAATGAAATCTCTCCAGGTCTACTAACAACACTGCATTTGGCAAACTGCTAGATGCTCAGAAAGTATTCTGGGGAAGAATATTTAATTTCCTGGGTATTTGCTGTTGATTGACATTGATGACAGGACATAAACTCAGTAGACTTTTGCTCTGAGCTGGTATGGCTCCTCATAGGTAATACCGGGTAGAAAAACCATCAGTGAATCAATGCAACATGTGCTATGAGGTGCATAGGAAGACAACAGATGATCCTGGATCTTCCAGCTGGAAGAGTTTGAAGAGTTGTAGGAGCTCTGTGACTAGCAGCTAGTCATAGGGACTTACTGAAAGTAGGAATAAAGTATTGTGCTCATCTTTAGGGATTGTTGATTTCACCATATAAGCTCTTCTAGATGCTGCTTTCTCCCCACATTTCCATCTCCTAAATGTGCTCTTCTCTGTTTTGCCTTTTATACCATTGAAACTCAAGTCAGCTTGCATGCTGGACTGCAGAAGAGCTCTTCAAAGTATCAAGTTTAAATCCATAAACATTCCATGCAAAAAGGGGCCAATGGATCTGTGATTCACAAATCACCCAGCTAAGTCAGCTCCAACACAGTACTGAAGAAAGCACAATGGAAGAGGAGGAGACAGGAGAGAGCACCTTAGTAGCTCAGAGCACCTCTTGCCTACGCTTTAATTATTCCACTCACATGCACGACCTTACAGCATGCAACTATATCAGCCATTAAAACCAGCCCCAAAGAAACGACTCTGAAATGATTCACAGGTTTTTTTGTGCTTCCCTGCTGCTCTGGCAGTGCTTCCTCAGCAGATCCCAACTCTTTTAATAGATTCATGCAGGGACAAAAAAGGCACAGTGATGAAGGAAAATGTTTGGCTCAGGATGTCTGTCATTACCAACTCCTGATCGTAGCTACCTGTAGTTCAGTAATCTCATTCAGTCTGCTAGCCAGCATGAAGTTTCTCTCCACATGGTGCTTTACGCCCAGGTTTTCGTTAATTCTGGTTTTTGCTAGTTATACTCAACAGAATCTGAGGGGAGTCAAGGCAGGGGAGCAAATAAGTTTAGAACGATGTCCCTTTTTATGCAGAGAAAACAAATTAAATGAAAATTAACTCTTTGAGGTCCTCAGTGTATGCTTGGCATACTAGAAATACTGGGAAACAAAGCAGAATTTTCCATTGGACACATGCATGAAGAATTTGGGCAGATGCCATCACAAATCAGGAGGAAAGGTACCTAGGAAAGTAAGTCACATTGCACCAAGTACTACAGCTAACCTCCTCCTAGTATACATTCTTACCCTGTGGAAATGTGAGGTTGTTCATAGACCAAAAAACAACCCAGTCTGTATAAAGTTCTTTCAGATTTCTGAAGACCTAATTTTTTAAAGAAGCAAGAGGCAAAAGAATGTTACTGGAATGAGTTTGGCTTTAGAGTCTGAGTCTATGCCAAGAAAGGTACAGTCTTTCTTGGCAAAATCTAATTCTTGCTGTCATCCCTTATCTCAAGTGGAGCTTTCTCCAAATTTGGATGGAATAGCTCCCTTTTATGTTGGGATTTAAGCCTAAAAAAGTGAATGTGTCTGGATGCATTCTTTTCAGATCTGGTTACTGGTGCAGGCCACGGCTACACTATTGGGATTTAGGTTGGCCAGGTCTTCTCTATAGTCTAGAGAGAAAGGTGTATGTGATATATCTAGCCCAACAGCACCACATGCGTGACAATCTCTTTGTATGCTTGTGCGCACAAGTGATGCCAACTACCACATGGCAGTCAAACAAACAAAAAATAAAGTGCTTGGCTGACTTCTGAAGAAACGATGCATACGCTGTTTATGGAACCATTTTCATGTTCCTCCTCATAAGTTCTGCAGCCACTAGGCAAGTGTTACATGAATAAACAAATGCCAAGGCATTTTTGCTTTATAAGCAAAATGAAATGAAGTGCATCCTTTTGCCACCGTCACCTTTTTTATATTGCAGAATATGACCTTGTCTCTACTCTAGAGCATGGCAAGATAAGTGGGAAGCTCCAATGGCTGCAAG
>JAVSBS010024419.1:0-41173 GCA_033124195.1 Coracias cyanogaster | reverse complement strand
CCGGTCATGGTGCAAAGCCCCGGTCATGGTGCAAGCCCCGGTCACGGTGCAAGCTCATGGTCATCGTGCAAAGCCCCAGTCATAGTGCAAAGCCCCGGTCATGGTGCAAGCCCCGGGTCATGGTGCAAAGCCCGGGTCATGGTGCAAGCCCCGGTCATGGTGCAAGCTCGTGGTCATGGTGCAAAGCCCCCGGTCATGGTGCAAGCCCCGGGTCATGGTGCAAAGCCCCGGTCATGGTGCAAGCCCCGGGTCATGGTGCAAAGCCCCGGTCATGGTGCAAAGCCCCGCTCATAGTGCAAAGCCCCCGGTCATGGTGCAAAGCCCCGGTCATGGTGCAAGCCCCCGGTCATAGTGCAAAGCCCCCGGTCATAGTGCAAGCCCCGGGGCCGGTTCCCCCCCACCACGCCCGGTGCAACCCCCGGTTCGCCCCGCGGTGGATGTGCCGCCGCGCACGTCCGCCAGCCCCGCCCACCCCGAGCCCACCGGCGGGGACCGGGGAGGAACCGGGGGAACCGGGGGGTCCAGCGCAGGGGCGCGCCCGCCGCTCCTTGTCCGCCCCCGGGGCCCCCGACGTTCCCTGAAAGCGCTGGAGAGAAGCGTCCGGGAGCGGCGAAACCGTAAAATCTGGGAAAAAACCGCAATTCTGCCCATTATTTTTCTCCTTCCCAAAACATGGAGCGGGGGAAAAGTCAAAAAGGGGGAATAAAAAGAAAAAAGAATAGGGAAAGTGGCCAAAATGGGGAAAAAATGCAGTCAAAGTGGAAAAAAGCCAAAGCAATGCAAAAAGAAAAAAAAAAAAGAAAAAACGGCCAAGAATTGGAAGAAATCGCGGGGGAAAAAAAGAAAAAAAAAGCTGGGAAAATGTTAAGAAGAAATCAGGGAATATGTGACAAGAATGCAGTAAAAAAAAAAAAAAGAAAAGAAAAGAAAAAAGGAAAAGCAACGTCAAAAAAAAAAAGGCCAAAAAGTGAAGATTTGCAAAAAACATGTGGGGAAAATGCAAAAAAAAAGACAAAAAGCTGGGAAAATGAAAAAAGTGGGGAAAACGCAAAAAAAAAGCACAAAAATGCAGCCAAGAAAAAAAAAAAGGGAAAAGTCAAAAAAAGACAAAAAATTGCAAAAAAAACTTACAAATATTGCACAGAAATTGCAAAATTTGAAATTCGGGCACAAATTCCAAACCCACCAAGTTGGTGCCGTTTTTCTTTTTGATCCTTTTATTTCTTTATTCTTATAATTATTTCCCCAAAGCTGCCAAATTTTGCCCCAAATTTGGCCATTCCTGGCCCGTCCTCGTCTCTCAGCTCCAAGAAATACAACTTTTACCCGTCGCACCCCCCTTTTTTTGGTTGGTTTTTCTCCCCCTTTTTGCTCTTCCAAGCGGGACACGGGGAATTTTTTTGCCGATTTGGCATTTTTCTGATGAAATTTAAAAAAGCCCGGCAGTCGGGCGGGAATGCTGATGGAAGGGAAAAGGCCGGCAGAGGGATAATCCCGGCGGTGCCGATGAGCCAGGGGGGATTTAGGGGGGATTTGGTCCGTCCCAGCCCTCGGAACGGGGGATAACGAGTAAAATAAGATCCCTGGGGGAACTGCCCGGGGGTGGGAAGGGGCGAGAATAGGGGAGGAAAAGGGGAAAATTGGGATTATTGCTTTTGTGAGTGTCAAGGAGGGTTTTGTAGCGAGGCTGGAGGCCACGGGGATGGGCTTAGAGGGTCAAGTTGTGCCAAGGCTGGAGGCCACGGGGATGGGCTCGGCCTCTCCGTCCTCACCCAGCACTGCCCGGGACAACCAGCCTGGGGAGGGTTTGGGATAATAAAACCGGCACCCTCTGGATGGCACAAAGGAGGGAATTTGGCTTTGCCAGGACTCGATGGCATCGGCCTCTCCGGGGCCAAAAATCCTGGATTATCTCTAAAAAAATTTCAGGAGAACTTTCCCGCTCGAATTCCGCTGCTGAGCACCCTTGGGATGGGATTAATCCACTTCGGGGGGAATGGACTTTAATATTCCCGGCATCTCCCGATGCGCTTGAGCTTTAAAATAAATCCCCGAGCCAAAAGGCGATTTCTTCCCCAACTTAAAATCCAGGCGAAAATCCACCAAAATGGGTTTCCCAGAGATCCACCATCCCAGTTTCTCCTCGTCCCCAAAAAACCACAGAAAAATCCACCTGGAGCTTGTCATTCCCACTGCTGCTTCCTCAACGGCCTTGACCTCGAACAGCTGGAAGCAGCCGTCAACATCTGGCCGGCGCCGCAGGCCGGTGACCCCATTGGCGCGGCGGCGTTCGGCAAATTGGGTCAAACCGCGGCGGTTTTGCCGGCGTGAGGCTCTTTGAAGGTGCAGGTTGGGACAGAGACGGGTCCGGAAGTGGCCCAAGCTGGAAAACATCAGCCCAGGTGATGAAATTTGGGGCAAAGTCCATGAGGAAACTGGGATTTGCAATAAAATTGGGTTGGGCAACGCCGGCACAGCCTTCCCCGGGGATTTCAGCCCCAAACTAACTTGGGTTGAGTTTTCCACCGGGATTTTGCATTGCTCCAGGAAGGGTTTTTTGGCTCCATCCTTATCCGGGTCCTGCCGCATCCCGGCACTGCTTGGTCCGGCTCAATGGATGCCGGGAAGCACCGACCCCAACTTTGGATACAGCAAAGCCCTTCGACATCCCTTGGGTTTGGGTTGAACGGGCTGGATCCTCTTGGGTTTCACTTTTTATCTCTAAACCAGGACTATTTAAACCCTTCTCCTGGTTAGGCCGGGATTAAAGTGCATTAAACCCGCAAGCCCCTGGGCTGCAGGCGGGCAGCGCGCCGTCACGCAGAGCCCGATAAAAGCAATTCTCGCGTCTCCCCGTTTAATTTACCCCTGTTCTCGGGCAGCGAGCCTCGCTTCGCCTTCCCCAGGCCCCCCAGCGACCTCCCCATCCTCAACCGCCCCCGTTTCGGTGGCTTTTCACCCGCTAAAGATGGAAAAGCTTGGGAAAGAATGGGAATTCCTTATTTATCCATTAAAGGGGGGAATCCTCCCCGAGTCCCAGGCCCAGCGAGGGTCGGGTTTTGCGTCTCAGCCCTTGTTTTGCATTTTTAGGGCATGGAAACACGGGGAGAAGAGAGGCCGGGGCTAAAAATAACCAAGTGAGTCACGCCACAGTGCCAGGAGGTGTCGTGTCGACGGAGCCGAAAACCATGGGATGGGAGGGGGGAAAATCCATTTTCCCTTTGGATTCACGTGTTCACGGGAGCCGATTCCTCTTCCACCTCCAAGCGGAGAGAAAAAGGGATTTAGACCTACAGAGACACATGGATAGACACAGAGAGATACAAATATATATATATATAAAAATACATACACAAATATATATACACATATATCCACAAATACATACATATATGTACACGCATATATATTATATATATATACACATATATATCTACAAATACATGCCTATATATACACGTACATGTATATATACACATATATATACTATATATCTACACATATAGAGATGTGTATAATGCTGCTTATCCCTGCCCTTAAACCCCTTCCCCGGACTTCACAAACCAACCTCCCACAGCCAAAATTGCCGAAAAAGGGGATTTTTACCCCTTTCCCCATAACATTGGGATGAAATAATCCCCATCCCTTCCCTTCGGGAGCTTTTCAGGAGCCCAAGGAGCGTGGCTGTGAACGATAATAATTAATCATTAATGATAATAAGCGCAGAACGGCCACTCCCGCCTCTTAATTTGCAGGGATGTGACTTTTTATTTAATTTTTGATGGGTTCCTTTTTTTTTTTTCATCCCATTCCCACAGCATGGATGATGCTAGAGGGTAATTTAGGGAGTTTGGGGGGGGGGTTGGGGATTCAACCACCAGGATTTTCTCCACCTGGGGAGATAAAGGGTGGAATAAGGACATTTTTTGCCTGGTTGCTGCCCCGAGGCCGGCGGCCGCCGTGGCCCCAAGGCCACCGACCTTGGCTCAAGGTCACCGCGATAAGGGATGTGCGAGCAAGAGTCACGGCGGCGGCGCCCCAAAAACTGACGCCGGCAAACACCACCACATCATCCTCCTCTCCTCGCCATCACCATCCCAACGGGAACCCACCCCAAACTGCTCCGGATTGAGGAATTCTGCAGGTTTTTTTGGGGAGTGGATTTTGCAACAGCCGGATCCTGCCTGAAGCGGAGCATCCCGGAGAAGTCGTGGCTTTGCTGCCGGAGCACTGGGTTTTGTTGCGAGTAGCTTTTGGTCTTCCCATCCCATGGTCTCTGCTGAGCTTGGCAAAACCAAAAAAAAAGATGATTTTTCACCCAAAATAGCCCCATTTTGCTGATTTCAGGCATCCTGAGAGCTGCAGGCTGCCAGCGTGGAGGGAGCATCCCCGCCACCATCCCCACCAGCAGCCCCAAAATTGGTCTTCTGCAGCCCATCGTTCATGGGGAGTATGGAAAGGAGCTGGAGGAGGATTTTTGGGCTGATTTTCAGGGTTTCTGGGGGCGGGGGGTCACATAAATGTGGCTTTAGAGGCTGGGAGCATCGCCGCTGTTGCGATATTAAACGTGTGGGTGGGCTGGGTGCTGCCGAGCACCTCCCCGGGGGGACGCAGGGTGCCATGCTCCATGGAGAAGATCTGAAGAGCTTTCAGGATGCTCCATGTGAGCCCGTGCCATTTTTAATTCATTAATTTAATTAATAATTTCCCCCCGTCTGCACAAGGGTGCATTTTTCCCCCCTTGCACCCCCCGGGAGTGCATCGGACACTGGGTGTTGGCATCCCAAGCTGTGAAACACCAGGAAGGGAAAGAAAAAGCTCCAAAATCCTCCTATCTTGCATCAAAAATCCCTCCAGCTCTGGGCAAGATGGGCTTTGCCCTCCCCCCCATCCCCTTACTGGACTGGGAAGTGCCCAGTTTCTGCACTGGGAATAGGTCGGAGCAAGCTCGCTTCAGCAATTACCACCCCGCAGGAAGACAGATTAATCCCCATTACCTAATTAACCCGCTGAATAATAATTAGTCAGGTATTTCTTTGCTCTTCAGTCACAAAACCTCTTTTGCAGGGGCATGTTCGAAAGCCGGTCCCGCACATCAAACGCGTTTCTGCTAACTCAGAAATAAAAATACTACTCATCAGCCTTGCCCCGGGGCAGGGAGCATCGCCCCGGTGCCCTGGGCCCCCCGCGCCCGCCGCGCCCCGATGGGGTTGGGGGGCATCACCCACCCCCGACGATGCCATCTGAGTTTGGGTTGGGGGGACATCACCCTCCAGAATGATGCAATTTAATTTTTTGGGAGCAACACCCTCACAGAATGATGTCATTTCATTTTTTTTTTTTTTCAGGCGGTTTATCATCATGCTGGGACAATGCAGTTTGATTTTTTGGGGGGTCATCACCCTCCCAGGATGAAGCGACTTGATTGGGGGGGGGGGGCTGTTCTCCTCCCAGGAGGATGTAATTTAATTTTGGGGGGACCATTATCCTCCTGGGTTGATGCGATTGGAGTTTTTGGGGATCATCACCCTCCTAGAATGATGCAATTTGATTTGGGGAGGGGGTATCATCATTCCAGGGTGATTCCATTTGATTTCTTTGGGGTCATTATGCTCCCAGAACAATAAGAATTGATTTGGGGGGGTCATCACCCTGCCAGGATGATACAATGTGTTTTTTGGGTGACTATGACCCTCCCTGGATGATGTAATTCAATTTTGGGGGGTGGGAGGGGACATTATCCTCCCAGAATGATGTAATTTGATTTTGGGGGGATCATCATCCTCCTAGGATGATGCATTTTGATGCTCTAGGGGTCATCACCCTCTCAGGACAATGCAAGTCAACTTTTTGGGGGTGCTCCCAAGCGAGACTCACCCACCCTCTCAATAACCCCGTTCCCCAAACTCATGACTCAGCATCTCCCAAAAAATTCCGGAGGCGGATTGCAAAACTCCTGACTTGACCCATTCCTTTCCAAGTTGGAGAAGAAGAAAAAGCCACGCCGCCGGCTCACCTCCAAAAAACCAAAACCTCCCCCCCCAAAACCTTCTCCGCCAGCTTTGGGATTTATTCAGATTTTTATTTAGGCTTTATAAATAATGAAGAATGAAAAGGCTGGATGGAAATCATGTGGATGATGATGATTATTATTATTAGCTGTGTCAGGTTGGGAGAGGTGAAGAGTCAGCAAATGCATTCCTGGAGCGGCGATGGGCGAGATGAAGTGGAGCTTGCAACCCCTTTCCTCATGGATTTGGGGATAGTCCTCCCATTTTTGGGGGGCGATGCAAAACCATTGGATCAAATTGGTGGAAAATAGACCCCCCAAAACCCACCCTTGGTTGGTTTTCTTGCGGTGCTGGGTCAGCAGCCCCTCGCTTCTCCCAATTAAAAGAATTAAAGAAAGGAAATTGGAAATGGGGCCCCCGCTGCACCTCGTCTGGGGTCATTAAAGCCCAAGGTTTTAATGAGCGGCTCATTAAATACAAAAGCAGAAGGAAAGGGAAAGTCTCTGTTCATTAGAAACAAGCGGAGACGGCAGAGCGGGGGGTTTGGACCCCACAAAAACGTGGGGCGACGAGCGGGGTCTGGCTGCGGGGAAGGGGAATCGATTTTCCATGAAATCCCCAAATCCAGGGAGTTTTCCCGCTGGATATGTCTGGGGGAGGAGGGACACCAAGAGTTTTCTTGCCCCTTCTCTGGGTGCAAGGCTTGGGAATCCAATCTCAAGGCTCTGATGGAGCCTGAAAGTCCTCGACGGCCAAACCGGCTCCGCTATCCCCAGGGCTGGATGTTCCTTCTCAATGCGACGGGCTCGGCTCAAAGCCCCGAACATTTGCCGGAGGGCTGGGAACAGGGCCTGGGCCCCTCCCAAAGCCCACGGCTGCGGATATCCCCCCTAGTCTGAATCCCGCAGCCCCAGCGTCCTCCCTGCACCTGCCAAAGTGGCTCTTTCTGCATTTCCAGGCTTTGCTTCCCACGCAATCCCATGAAATCCCATGCAGCCCCGTGTGAGCTCATGCAATCCCATGCCATCATCCCGTGCAGTTCCCATGCAATCCCAATGCAAGCTGATGAAATCCCATGCAATTCCATGGAATCCCATGGAATCCAATGGAATCCCATGCATTCATCCCATGGAATCCCAATGCAATCCCATGCAATTATCCCACGGAATCCCATGCAGTCATCCCACACAATCATCCCATGCAATCGCCTAATGAAATCCCATACAATCCTACAGAATTCCATGCTATCCCTTGGAATCATCCCACACAATCCCAACGCAGTCCAACACAATCCCGTGCAATCGTCCAATGAAATAACATGGAATCCCATGGAATCCCATGCAGTCATCCCATGCAATCCTCTTCTGCAGTCCCATGCAATCCCATGCAATCATCCGATGAAATCCCATGGAATCTCAATCAATCATCCCATGCAGTCCCATGCAATTCCCATGCAATCCCATGCCATCTCCTGCGATCCCACGCAATTTCTATGCAATCCCAAAAGCCAGACCCCCCGGGCAGCATCTCTGGCACATCCCGCAGGGAGGGTGGGATTGAGCCGGAGCAAAGCCCCCGGCGTCGCTTTTCTAGCAGCAAATTCTTTGCATAAGAGAGCAATAGGAAAATGCTGGAAAAGCGACTGCTTCCTGGCACGTCCCGGCATGCTGGAAAACCGGCCTGGCTGCAAACCTGCCGGTGGGTTCGGGGGATGCTCAGAGCATCCCAAAAAAGCCGGGGGTCCGAAAATACCCCCCCATCAGGGTCCTTCAGGTGCCTCAAGGGCCAGTTTGGGGGCGGGGGAGGGTGGAGCCGAGCACGCCGGGATGGGGAGTGATGCCGGTTGGACGGGCTTGAATTTTTGGGAATGTCAAAGGAAGGTCACGTCCGGATCCTGCTGGGGCTTGTGAGGTTCCCACGCAGCCGCTTTGATCCCTCCCGTGATTTTCAGCCTCCGAAATTCTTGCGGCTTTGGAACGACAGCCTGCGCTGGATTTCTGGTTTATTTTTACCTCCTTTCCACATTCCCCGGCCCGTTGGGGGGTCAGTATTTTAGGACTTCCCGCCCCCCCCCAGTCCCATTGCCCAAGGACCCCCTAAAAACGATGCTCAGTTTTTGCAAGGAGAGCAAAAAAAATCCCCAAGCCAAGGTCAAAGCTTGGCAACACCCACCCGAAAATGATCCATCCTGGAGCTGCAGGGACCTGTCCTCCTGCCTGTCCATGGGAACCCCAAAATTTGTGTGTGTGTGTGGGGGGGGGGGGTGTCAGGCCAAGGCTTGTTGCCTCCTGTTGCAATAATTGGGGCCCGTCGCTGGCTGGCAGCTGGGGAGGGTGGTGGAGCTTTGCTCCGGCACGTTGGGCCGCAAGCAGAGGCTGAGTCCTGGGAAGCTCATGACATCGACAGGTGCCATTTCTCAGTGGGCTTGGTGTGGTCATCTGGGGAATGAAGGATGCTGGTGGGGTGAAGGGCACCTGTGGGGTGAAGGACATCCACAGGGTGAAGAATATCCATGGGGTGAAGGACTTCTGTGGGGTGAAGGATGTCCATGGGTTGAGGAGCATCCACAGGGTGAAGGACATTCATGGGTTGAAGGATATTCACAGGGTGAAGGACATCCATGGGGTGAAGTGCATCCATGGGGTGAAGGGCATCCAAGGGGTGAAGTGCATCGGTGGTGTGAAGGACATCCATGGGGTGAAGGACATCCAAGGGGTGAAGAACATCCCTGGGGTGAAGGACATTCCACAGAGTGAAGGACATCCATGATGTGAAAAAGCATCTATGAGGTGAAGGGCATCCATGGGCTGAAGAACATCTGTGGGGTGAAGAACATCCATGGGGTGAAGGACATCCATGGGGTGACTATCAGCAGATGTTCTGAAGCATCTCTTGAGCAGGGACCCCCACCAAGAGGAATGGTGGTGGGGACCCTTGGAGACAGGTTACTATGGGGTGGGGGTTGGATTTTGGGGTGACACCCCAGCCAGGCTCTGACACCCCTTCTGGGATGTGAGGAGGAGGAGCTGGAGGAGCAGGAGGAGGACCAGAAGTTTCTTCCTCATACCAACCTCTTGCCCAAGGGTGGAGGACATGTGGTTGGGCATGTGGTGGCCTGATGCCGGCGTGATGTGCACCATCTTGCCCAGGAACAGGCAGCTGCCTCCTCCCGCCTCTCCTGGGCTCTTCATCCCCCCCCTTGCCATTTTCCGGGATGCTCCGGAGCTGGATTCAGCCTCCCAGATGGAGAAATTCCGCTGGAGTCGGGGCATCAAGGTCATGGCAAAGGCCTTTCCCAAGGTCACGGTCTCCTCCAGCAGCCTCACCGGCAGCAAAGCCCAGGGCTGGGGGGTCGTGGGTCACCCCCAAGGTCACTCCCCATTCCACCTGCTTAGTCGTGAGCCAAACGGAGCCAATTTAGCCCCAAAATACCCCTAAAAACGACCATTTCCAGTCCTGGGTGTAGGAAGGACGTGCTTTTAAAATCTCACTTTTTTCACATCGATTTTTTAAAAGACAAGGAAAAAAAAAATGAAATATTCAATATAAACCCCCCCGGTGGAGTCTGAACCCGGGGCCGCGGGGGGGGGCGGCTGCAGCGGCGGGGCCGTCGTGCTTGCTGCCGTGTGCGCTTCATCCCCGTGCACGCTTCACCCCTTGCACACTTGCACCTGTGCATGCTTGATCCTCTCGCGTGCCTTGATCCCCTTGCACGCTTGCTGCCCTTGTGTGTTGGGCCCTTTGCACGCTCGCTCCCCTCATGGGCTTGCTCCTCTTGTGTGTCTTGCACACTTGCTCCCTTGGCAAACTTGCTCCTGTGCACGCTTGATCCCCTCCCTTGCACACTTGCTGCCCTTAAAGGCTTTGCACACTTGATTATATTGCACCCTTGATCCCCTAGTGCGCTTGCTCTCCTTACACACTCGATGGGCTTGCATGCTTGCTGACTTAGCACACTTGCTTCCCTTGCACGCTTGCTCCTGTCATACTTGCACCTTGGTCTCCTTGCACCCTTGTACCCCTTGCACGCTTCCTTTTCATGCATGTTCCCCTTCCATGCTTGCTCTCCTGGTATGCTTGCTCCCCTTCCATGCTTTGCACGCTTGCTTCCCTCACACACTTTGCACACTTGCTCCCCTTGAACGCTTTGCACACTTGCTTCCCTTGTGTGCTTTGCACACTTCCTCCCCTCGCACACTTTGCACACTTGCTCCCCTGGAATGCTTTGCACCCTTGCTCCCCTCACACACTTTGCACACCTGCTCCCCTCACACGCTTTGCACACCTGCTCCCCTTGCAAGCTCGCTCCCTTCGCAAGCGTGTTCCCCTTCCACGCTTGCCCCCCCTGCAGCTTGCTCGCCTCGCACGCGTGCTCCCTTTGCACACACGCTCCCCTCGCACGCTTGCTCCCTCTGTGAGCTTCTTTCCCTTCCACACTTGCTGCCCTTCCACGCTCACTCCCCTTGCACGCTTGCTGCTTGCAAAGATGGACGAGACTGAAGAAACCCAGGGAAGGAGAACTCCCCCTTTGCCCCCCCAACACACAGGTGCCAGGGGGGATGCGGGTGTGAACCCCCCCGTGATGACAAGCGTGCAATCGCTCACCCTGCTGGGTAATGCGCTTCGCCCCATCCCCATCCCGCCCATAATCCTCATTTCGGGGGAGTTTTGGGGCGCGGAAGCCGCTCGCCCCCTTTCCCACGGCCGCAGCCCCTCCCGGGGGGGTTATTTTCACCGCCCCCCATGGCGCGAGCTTTTCTCTCCCTTCCCTTCCCCTGCCCAAGATTTCCTCCCAGCTTCCTGGCCCGCCTGTTTGTTCCCTTTCCCGCTCCCGAATCCCGGATTTCTTTGTTCGCCCGACGGTAATTTTCCATCGAGGCTCCGAATGGGACGCAACGCTGAAAATCCCTGCGTGCCCATGCTGATAAATGAACATCCCACCAAAAAAAATTACTGTATTTGTGGCGTTCATAGGCACAAAACGCTCCTTTATTTTCCCACCGAACCCTTAAAATTGATTCCCAAGGAAGGTTGGAAAGGTGTGAAAAGAAATCTGGGAGAAAGAAGAAAGAAAGAAGATAAGAAACATAATTCTGCATGGAAGGTTTTGCCCAAAATATCAATTTTTTTCCCATGTTTTGGAAAAATTGGAGGTTTAAGAATGAATTAACACCTGGATTTGGGATGTCAGGGAACATCTGGAGGAGTTTTGGTCTCAGTATAAGATATAAGCACTTGGGTGGTGTTTTCCTTGTGGATGCTGGTTCGGGATGAGCGAGGGCTGGGACCCAGCTGCGATGCTGGGATGCAGGGGTTGAGCCTGGCAGAGATGCTCAGACACATGAGTCCCAAAATTCTCTCTATAAATATATATATACAGTGGAGTTTGGGGACTTTTTTGCACTAGAAGGCTGCGAAATTACATATAAATATATCTTCATGGAGGTTTTGTGGCCTTTTTTGCACTAGAAAGTCATGACATTCTATATGAATCTATATATATGAGGAGCTGGGGGTCTGTTTTGCACTAGAAAGCCACAAAATTCTATAAAAATATATATACATGGGGAATTTTGGGACTTTTTTGCACGAGAAGGCTGCAAATATATATGTAAATATATGCATATGGAGACAGTATAGTCTTTTTTGCACAAGAAAGCCGCAAAATTATATAAATATATATACATGGGGAGTTTGGGGACTTTTTTTGCACTAGAAAGCCACCAAATTATATTAAAATGGAGGAGTTGGGGTCAGTTTTGCACTAGAAAGCTGCAAAATTATATCTATATATACCCATAATATATTATGTAAATATGATAGTGCTATGTTAATATATTATATAAATATGATAGTACTATGTTAATATAGTCATATATTACTGAATCCATTCTATATAATGGCATAGTACAGTATACATAAAGAAATACTATAACCTGACACTATTTATATTTAACACTATAGCAAAATACATATACATTAGGTCACACATGTATATCTATAGGTATATGCATATACACGGGTTAGATCATATATATGTTATAACATTATCATATATAACCTAATTTTGTTTAGTATAATATATGATGGGGTATGATATAATGTGATATGACATAATGTAATGTAAGTAATATAGTATAGTATAGTATAATGTAATAGAATAGAATAGAATAGAATAGAATAGAATGTAATATAATATAATGTAATATATATAATACAATATAATACAATACAATATAGTATAATACAATATAATATAGTATAATACAACATAATGTAATAATTCCTATTAAGTATTACAATAATTAAGTATTCTATAACTAGGACTAAAATTAAGAGAATTAATAAATACATGAAAAAATACTAAAAAAAAAAACCAACAGAATTTTTTCATCTTTCACATCCTTCCTGGGGGGGGGAACTACTTGGTTTAGTCGCTTCTTCTACGGCGACCAAGAGGAAGAGCAGTTGTGGGGCGGGTGGGGAGGCTGAGCCCGCACCCACTCGTGACACTTGTGGCACCGGCCACGAGCCCTTTAAATCCCACTTGGGGGCTAATTCTGGGGGGAGAATCCCCCAGACTCCACAAGAGCTCGCTCACACAGATGAAGGTGTTTTTGGGGGTGTCCCTCCCTTCAGCATCCCGCTGGGGGTGGGGACCACGGGCCCAGCATCCCGCAGGATGCAGGAGCCGCAGCATCCTCCTCCCGCATCCCGCCTCCTGCGCTCGCTCCACGGCGGGTTTTTTCCAGGCATTCGCATTTTGGGGATATTCTTCTCCACCATCACCTGATGGCCAAGGAGGGGTTGGGGTTGTTTTTTTTTTTTTGGGGGGGGGTTGTTGCTGCCCGCGTGGTTTGTTTTCCTCTTCCTGGAAGGGCCGGAGAACAAACTAAAAAATAATCAAATAAACCACAGACGGGGGCATTGGCGGGAGCAGGAAAATTCCAGAAAGGTGGGAAAAAAACCATGTTTATTGAATTCAGGAAACCCCAGAAGAACCCCCGGCGGTGCTATTGAAGGCGGGATGGGCGTTGGGCCCGGGCTGGGGGGGAACAAAGAGCCGGAACCCCCCGCGGGGCAGGAGGAGGAGGAGGAAGAGGAGGAAGAAGAGGAGGTGTGAGCGCTCCTCAACCACCACGTCACGGAGCACGTGGCGGGGCATGGTGAAATAATTCATGGTACTGGTTGTAAGGGGATCCGACTGATTTTCTTTTTGCATTCTTTTATTTCTGTATTATGCTGGTTTTGCGGTATTTTTATTGCATTGTTTCATTTTCTGCATCCTTTCAGGGCATTTTGGGTTCCTCTTCTTTAGAGCCTATTGTACTATTTTTATTTTTACATTATTTCACTTTTGCATTCTTTTATTTTTGGATCAGTTTTAGGTTCAGGTTCTCTGACGGTTTTACTCATCTTACTATTTCCATTTTGTATTTTCAGTTGCACGTTACTTTTGCATTCGTTTGGGCTTGTATTACTTTATTTTTTATTACTTCTTTTATGCTTTCATTTTTATATTTGTTTTCTTTTTGTATTGTTTTTCTTTTTATATTTATTTCTTTTTAATATTAATTCCTATTTTATATTTGTCCTCTTTTTATATTTGTTCCCTTCTTATATTTGTTTCCTTTTTACACTCATCTTCTTCTTGCATTTGTTTCCTTCTTGTATTAGTTTTCTTTTCACATTAATCTTCCATCCTTATTTTTTTATTAATTATTTCACCCATTTCCTTTGTCCATTCATTTAGTTTTTTATTGTTTCTCTTATAATTTACATTCTTACACTCTCTCATTTACTCATTTTTGCATTATTCCTTTTATTATTTCCATTTTGGCCTTAGGTTATTTTGCACTATTTTACTCTGGCATCACTTTACTTTTATTTGTTTCCTATTATTTCATTTTTACATTATCCTTCCAACAAAAGAACGTATTTTGCCCATTTTCAACCGTTTTCCCAAGCACCCAGCCTTCGCCAGGCATTTCCCAGCACATCCAGCTGATGTTCCTCCTCCAACCTTGTCTTTTTTGCCTTCCAAGTCTATGAAAAAATGAGGCTAAATCCACTTTAAACCCCATTTAAATTCATTTCAACTCCACATTTCACTTCTTAAATGCAATATTTAAAATTAAAATGATGGTTATTGTTACTGGATAGTCCAAGGCAATGGGGGATGGAGAGAAAAAGGGGTTTCTTCTTTTAGGCTGGGCTGAACTTTAGGCCAGGTAGCTTTAGGCTGGTGCTGGCTGCGAAAAGATCCCTCTTGGGGCTGCAGAAAATAGCTGGAAAAATAGGGTTTTTTGGGTTCCCCAAGCTGCAAGAGCAAGTTTCTTGGGGCTCCTGTACTGCAAAAATAGGATTATTGGGGGGCCCCTGTGCTGGGAATATTCAGCCAAAGACCTGAGTCTATTGGGGGGCCCCAGGGCTCAAAAAATGGGTGTTTTGGGGGCCCCCAGCAACGCAAAAAGGGCTCTCTCAGGGGACCTTATGCTGCAAAAATAGCTTTATTGGGGGATCCCCTGCTAGAAAAATGGATCTTTTGGGGGCACCCCACGCTGGAAAAACGAGTTTCTTGGGGGATTCCATGGTAAAAAAACAAAATGTCTCATGGGGGAGCCCAGTGCTGCAAAAATAGGATTATTGGGGGCCCCTGTGCTGCTGAAATGGGTCTCATAAGGCATCCTGGACCTCAAAAATCAGTTTATTGGGGGATCCCGATGCTGGAAAATGGGTGTCTTGGGGGTGTCATCCGCGAGGAGCTGGGAGGGTGCTCCAGCCCCTGACGCTGACTGCGGGGATCATGTGGGTTTTGGGGTGCAGCTGGTCCCACAAAGGCTTTTCTGCTCCAAATGGGGATTTTAGGTGCTTTTTTCCCCACTCTTTTTGCTGAAATAACAGTGCGGGGATCAAGTAATTAGCAGATTAGCCGGGAAAAAAAAAATCGCACGGGGATAAATATCACCCTTGAGCCCCGCGATGAGGAGTTGCTGCCAACTCCATCATTTCCCAAAACCAGGCTTTTTTTCTCTTTAATACCTATTTGGGGGATTCAAGGGCATTTCCCGCAGGGGATGGGGTGGGAAATCCTTCCGGGACACCCATCTGGGACCCTTTGTGCAAACTTGGGATCCCTTTTGGCAAACCCAAGGCGCCTTTTTGGAACCTTGGGACGCCGTTTTGTGACCCTGGCGACCCTCTTTGCAAACCCAGGACCCCGTTTCGCAAACCAGGGCTCCTTTTCTGAACCCCGGGATGACTTTTCTTAACGCTGGGACCCCCTTTTCCAAACCTGGGACCCCATTTTCCAAACCAACCCCCGCTTTGTGCAAAGCTTGAGCCTCATTTTGCAAACCTGGGGTGCATTGTCCTCAAACCGAGCCCCCTTTTTGCAACCCTGGGGTGACTTTTCTTAACTCTGGGACCCCCTTTTTGCAATCCTAGGGTGACATTTCTTAACCCTGGGACTCCTTTTTCCAAACGTGGAGTGCCTTCTCTTAAATCTGGGGGCCCATTTTGCAAATCCAGGATCCTTTTTACAAACCTTGGACCCTTTTTCCAAACCTTGGACCCTTTTTCCAAACCTGGGACCCTCTTTTCCAAACCTAAGACCCCCTTTTCCAAACCTACAACCTCCTTTTCCGAACCTAGGACCCCCTTTTCCAAACCCTGAGACCCTCTTTTGCAAATTTGTGACCCCATCTTGCAAACCTGGGACCCCTTTTTTTGCCAGCCTGAGGCTCCGTTACCTCTTCCCCTTTGACCGAGCATCATGATGTGATGCACTTTTGCTTCTCTTGTGAAAAGCAGGAGGGCTGCAAAATTTATTGCCATCGACTCCCCATGCTCAGCGGGACTTCTCATCGGCTTCAGCACCAAATGTCTTCCCCACTAAGGTCTCATCCTACCCCTGCGAGGGATGCTTGCACCTTCCTCGCCCTAATAGCCATAAAAGAAAGGGGAATTTGAGCACGTTAAAAATAAAAAATAGGGGTAAATTGATATATAATACATTGCTTAAAGATCAGAAGGCTGGGACTTCTCACTGCTTGTCTTTCGGAGATATTATTTAGCTTGAAAAATTAATATTTTGCTGGATTTCAAGCACCCGCTTCTATTCCCGAGCATGCTTTCCCATTTCCAGGGAGGAAAAAAACATTATTTTGCCTTAAAAACTATAAAACCGAGCCTAAAAGCTGCAGGAGGTTGTTCGACAGCAGTGTGATGGCTCGAGATTAAGATAAACCTGGGCTAAGCAGCAAACCTGGCTGTGGGATTTAGGAGCACGTGCCCCAGCAGGAAATATTTTTGGGCATCTGCAGTTTTGTGTCGCCGTTTCATGAATAACGGGTCTATTCTTCGTTAGGAGCTGGCGGGGGATTAAGCTGGAGGGAGCTAAGCTTGAGGCTGGGTTCTCCCTTTCCAAGCCAGCCCCTTTCACAGGGAAATGGGGTTATAAATGTATAAATTTATAGCTTTTTCTATTATAAGTAAATATAAATCTATTTACATTTTATATATATATATATATGTAAAGAGATTATATCTATGTAAAGAGATTGTATATATATGTAAAGAGATTATATATCTATATATATCTAGATAAGGAGATAGATACAACTTTTTTTTAAAAATATATGTATTTTTATATATATATATAATTAATAACTCCTAGGATAGCTCAGGCTGGGGGACAAAAAATCTCCCCCTCACCGAGGGCTGTAAAAATCATGAATACAACTAAAATCCCCCTCTTTCTTTCACTTCAAATATGGGGCTGGACTCAATGCCTTGGGCATCTCCCCCCTCCACATGTCCCTGCTGCTACGTGGGATGCTGGGATCCCAATCCAGGCTCTATCACCTCCCGGAAAAACTCTACCAGGAAGGATTTGGGGGAAAAAAATCAGGAAAAATTAAAGTTTGCTGTAGTTTTTCATGGCAAGGGCTTTGTGGAGCCAGAGGGATTCAGAGCAAGGCTCTGAAGGGTTTTGCTATGACCCACGTTGTGGTTGGACGTGGGGCAGCTGCGGGTGCTCAACAGGGTCGGCGAGGATGGGTGTGTGGTGGTGGGGGGGTTATTTACATTAAACTTCTCCCGCTGGTGCAAAGGGCTGGAAAATAGAAAGCGACAGCTCAGCCGGAGCCTTGGCCTCCTTCCGACCTGTGGAGCTGAAATCATTTGCAGGGTTTTTTTTGTGTGAGGTTCCCCCAGACTTGTTGGGGGTTTATTGCTACCAACAAAGGAGAAGGGAAGGAGGGCTGGAACTAGGCGGGGGCGAGGGGGGTTCTGCATCTCCAGAGCTTGCATTGCCCCACGTTGTGGAGATGGTATGTGGGAATTGAGGTGGTTTTAAAGTAAATTTGGATTTTCGGGAAGGTTTGGCACTGTCCTCTTCGGGAACATCCTTCACATCCCTGTGGTTGTGGTTCTATCATAGAATCATGGAATGGTTCATTGGAAGGGACATCTAAGATCATTTAGTTCCAACCCCCTGCCATGGCAGGGACACCTCCCCCTAGACCAGGTTGCTCAAAGCCCCGTCCAACCTGGCCTTGAACACCTCCAGGGATGGAGCACCTACAACCCCCCTGGGCAATCTGAGGCGGTTTCTCACCATCCTCAGAGTGAAGAACTTCATCCTAATCTCTAATCTAAACTTCCCTTCCTCCAGTTTAAAGCCATTACCCCTCATCCTATCACTACAAGCCCTCATAAAAAGTCCCTCTCCAGCCTTCTTGTAGGCCCCCTTCAGATACTGAAAGGCCACAACAAGGTCTCCCTGAAACCTTCTCCAGGCTGAACAACCCCAACTCCCTCAGCTTGTCCTCATGAGAGGTGTTCCAGCCCCTGGATCATCTTCGTGGCTCTCCTCTGGCCCCACTATAACAGGTTCATGCCCTTCTTCATTCAAATACTTCTGAAGTGCCACCTTGCACCATAGCCAGACACCTCCTGCCCAGCTATGCTCGCTGCACATCAGTTCACAGGGAACTCTGACAGGGGCTGACTCATATCTAAAGTGTTGTTCTCATCTCCATGAGCTGCAATCTGACCAAAGCCAGGAAACTGGGAGGACTCCCTTCGCGTATACCTGCACACTCATCATCACACAAGGAAATGAGGTTGAACTTCAATAAATTTTACTATAAATACAACTTGTTAGAAACACAGACTAAAAGAAGCGTTTGGGACATTTTTAAAGAAGTTTGTGCCTGCTCTAGGGAGAAGAGACTGTTCCTCGTCACCAGTTTCTTCCCTAGTTCAACATAAAGAAGTATGAGCAGATTTTAGGAAGCTCTGAACACCAAGCACAGAGCTCTTCCAAATTACACCATTAGGTCATCTTCACCACCCAGAGAACGCTGCCCGGAGCCATCCAAGTCCCACATTAGCTCCCAAATGAGTGATGCAGCTTTTGTGCTGCAGAACTATCCTCAGCCTGGGACATGGGCCAGTATCTCCACAGGGCACTGCCCTGCTCCATTAGAGATAACAACTTGCCCCGAGCTCCTGTGTTGTGCCCTCGGCATCCCAACAGACTCTATTAACAGAGTCCTTCTGAAAAAACCTGCTTCCAGCAGTAGATGCTGAACACAGGCAGATGCGATTCTGCGTGTGGCATAGGAAACATGAGCCTTTCTCTTTCCTGCTCCCTATACTACCTGCACAAGCTGTAAGATTTGCCTATTACTTCGTGGAAACATGACTTTCTCCAGACACTAAAAAAACCAACAACCCATCTGCCCCTGCGGATATGCCAGGGCCACCAGCTCTGCTTATTTTGTTTTCCTTCCTTTTCCAAGATGACACAGATTACACGGATTTTCTAGATCTCTGCTAGATTCTTCCTGCAATCTTTTCATATTGGGATGAATGGTTCTGTCTGTTCCCACAAGCAAGACAAGCATCCCAGGAATGCACAATATGAAAGCTTGCTTCAAATGACCAAAATAATCTGTTCTCCATCTTTCCATCAAAACGGGACAGCTGGATCTGAGTCACCTAGGCTCAGATTCAAAAAGGGGAACAGTTCTCAACTAAGCCCAGAAGTTTCACCAGGAGCAATATATCTGGATACGCGAGTATCCACAACGCTGGCCGGGCATCAGAACAGCACACGATAAAAACAATGAAACAACTGGAGGTGCTTAGATCGCAATTAATTCTCAAACGTGGTAGAGAAATAACACAAAATGAGGATTGGATGCAAAAGCCTTTGTCAGTCTTGACAATGTAGCTTATCTGCAAGTTTCTCTGCTTTTTCCATCCTTCCCACCCTCAACAAGGCACAAGAGTACCTTCTTGCAACATGGAATACCATCCCATCCGAGACGGGCATCAGCAACCAAGCAGACTCTCAGATTCAGCACACACCCCAGAAGAAAGCCCTTTATGGGTAAATGCCAATCTAAGGATCTGTTCACCTCAACATATTGAGTGAAACAACTGCAAGACACAGGAACAGGTTTCCCGATACCAGATTGAGTTGGCCCAAATCCCACCCTGTGCCTGGTGCTTCCTTCTGGATGGATCTAGATGTAAGAAGTGTTTCCTCAGCACAAAACCCTAGGCAAGGCACAGGGATTTCGTTCTGAATGCAGACCCAAGAGGAATTCAGACCAGCTGTATCTGAATACTGCTCTAACAGTTGGGTATATACAGTATTTTGTGGGGAAATAACTCCTTATTTCTTAAAATTAAATACACAGCCAAAAAAGTGAGCGGCAAAATTTAGGTTTCCAATTTTCTAAGTTTGGAAATCCATGCTGACTTAAATTTGAAGTTTGCGGTCAGCCATGTGCATGCCTTTTCAGGACAAGGGCCCATAAAAAGAGGTAAAGAACAGTATCTAGTTATCAGATTGAGGAAATCAAGGTTATCATGTTGTACAGAAGGTTAATGATAAACGAAGACCATGCAGAGCAACAGTAAAACACTTTGGTGTTTTTTAAACAATGTTGACTCATGCAAATAACCAATGACTTCAAAGACAACGATCTGGATAAGGAAAGGTCTGCACATAAGTCTTTCTGTTTTTACGTACTCCCATGTAACATAATAGTTTGAGACACAGTTGATTGTGCCATTACTTAAAACACTAGGCCAGCTTTCCTCATGTTCATACTAAGGACAGGGAACGCCAGGGCTTGGGATGCATGTTTGCAAGCCAAGTTTCTGCCATTTTCAGGGCTGTTATCGTAAGATGTGGTGGTGTGGCTGAGTCTGCACAAAGACTTATACATGAGTAAGAAAGACACAGCTTGGGAAGATCAGGACTTGTCTGCAGTTGCTCTGACAATGTAAGAACAGAGACTCCACATGGAGTAATAGAAAGTGCATTTTCCACCTGCAAGGTAAGTCCCCATCCTCTACAGGAAAGGGAAACAATCCCACACACTGCCACACAACATGTAGCTGGGGAAGGTCTGGTACCACTGTGGTTTCCTCAAATCCTTTGCACGCATGTTCAGGAGAGAAACTTAAAAGCAGGAGCTTAATTTTCCACCCATGTTCTGCTTTGCATTTCAGAAAGCATACAGAGCCTTGAAGAGGTTTCTGCATTTGGTCTCCCAGCCCCTGCCGTTCAAGAAACTCCAGGACTCTGGACAAGAATGAACTTACCTCGGTACACCTGAAAGCAACCCCGGCTCCCCACAAGACCCACAGCAAATCATTCTTGCACATCACACTTCCCATGCAGAACGTCCCTCTGAAAGCAGCATCACTGCTTGCGGAAATCTTCACCATCAGGTGAAGGTTGAAAACAATACCTGAAGCCCAACATCTCCCTGAAAACCAACTGCTAGAGAAGCATTTGGTCCACTGATCACTGGAGCAGCTTTTCCCTCACTTCAACAACAAAAAAGAATAAAGGCAAAAAGCTTTCAGTACCAGCTCTGGTAATCATTTACTAGACCTTATACAAAACCTTCACTGGTCTAAAGATACAGATTTATTTTTAAGTTAAGTAAATTTATTTCATTTCTTATGAAGTGGATGTGACCAAGTGCACACAAACATTTCCAAGCTTTTCCGCACCTTCCCCATCCCCAGGAAAACAAGATTTTCAGGCAATAAAGCCCCATCTCCACAAGCCATGACTCTAGGCTACATTACTGCCCACTCAACCACAGGCCAGGGGCAAGGGCAGGTAAAGCTTTGGTGCCCCAGGCTCACGACCCCACAGCACTGGCCATGCTGCAAAGACATGAGGGAGTTTAAGAACACAATTTTGCCTTGAGCTCAAAACCCGAAGGCTAGACCCAAACCGCCCAGCCTTCTGCGAGAGGGACAGGAAATGAATCGGATCAACACAGAGACAGGATCTGATAAAGACAAACTGCAGCTTTGCTAATAGAGACGGAGATTATGCCGAGAGGAAAGGGCAATTTTATCTTTTAATTCCTTAAGACGTTCCATCCGATCCATGGTAATCATACCATCGCCTTCTCACTTCTCCGATTAGTTACTCCTTCGGACAAGCAATCAGAAACCCGCTTGTGAAGCACATGGCAGATTAGGATTAAATCCTTTTGCTTAATTGGAAGCGTAGAGGAAATAAGAGACACTCATTCTTAATTAAGGTCAGATTCCTCTCCTGAGGAAACCTTTCCATAGGGGGAATGGAGGCAGAGTACTACCGGAAAGAAAGGAAGGGGCGTATTGCCTTCAGTGACACAGGGGGAAACCAGGGGATCCCGGCACCCCCTGTCACACATCAGGGCTTTTCTCCCTTGCAGCTGAAGAATTCACATCGGTTCTCCAGCCATAAAGCTCTGTTTTTACGATGTAGCCTCTCTTACACATCCAAAAGGTTATTAACCTCTAAAAAAGCCTGTGTTTAGTCGTCTTTCTCACTCAAGTTCTGTAATAATTAGCACAGAATATAGGGGAAAGCCTAGAGGCCTTTTATTGTAAAACACAGATATTTTTTAAGCTAGCTCATAACTGCCACGATAGAATAATCGCCCTGTGACTTAGTTCTAAAACAATGGCTATTAAAGCAAGAATGTGCAAAAACATCCCGTTGCACTCTAACTGAAAACCGCAATGCAAAACCTGAGGCAAAGGGGGGAAAACACACACAAAGGACATTTAAGGAAGTCATCATATACAACCTGGGGAGTAATTATGGGCTTGCTGATGAGCTCACGCTCCCCACGCTGGCTGAACGCCTCCTGAAGACTGACACAGTGGAGAGCAACAGCTCTGCACTGATTGCAGAGCAAAACTATCCCTAATTGGTGGGGAAAACCCAGGGGATGGCCTTGGACCTACAAGAGTTTCTGCTCCCCTGGAGCTAAGCCCTGGGGGCAGGGGCCAGTGTCCCTACAGAGATGCACTGAGGCAGGACAGCAAAGCTGCACGGCTCGCATGGAACAGAATATACACAGAGTTTCAGACTTGATCTGATGGCAACTCAGTTCCATGAAGGGTTTCTCTACGATTCAAGGGGCTTTGACAAAATCCAAGTTTCCCGTTGACAGGAAATGTTATTTGTCATAAGCAGTCTCTGGAAAAGAAACATGAGGAGAGGGGGCAGAGCACAGGAAAGATACAATAAACACAGGCCATTATAATGGCCTCCTATTTTACTATTGGAGAAACAATTTCTTTAATTAAATACAGGCTATACAATAACTCAGCCCTGCTACGCACCCTGTGCGGAGCTCCACAAAGATCTGAACGTTTGGAATTTCCTGGCTTTTGACTGCTTGATTTAGTGCAGCATTAAAGTTTACCCTGGCACTTCATCTGGTGTTCACTGGAGCTCAGGTTAATATATAGATCTTGATTTGTGCACTTCCACAATCTAACCTCTGCCCTGGATTTAGATTATGAAACAAAACCAGGACCCACATCCCCCCTGCCTTGATTTTTTCCCTCCTTTTTACAACCTGCACCTGCAATGAAGACCTCTTTGCAGGCCAGCCTCGGTCTGTAGACTGTAACTGAAAGGCTGGAGCAACAAAGAGCTGAAAATAGGAAACAACTGGTCTGGCAAGTTTCTTCTCTTTCTCTCTGCACATTTAAGTTTCGTGAAACCAGGAGTTTTGTTTTCATTTTCAGTGCCGTGTTGTGACAGCCTGTCTGATGGTCGTGCAGTTGTAACTTGTGGATGATTCGGGTAAAAGCAAAGAAAATAGAAGTGGAAGTCTACGTGTTTCTGGTGGAATAGAAGATATCTTGGGACACGCTGGGCTTGCCACTGAAGCCCCCGCTGTGCTCCACTACTGCTGCCCAATATCTACACACACCTTCAAGTGCACTAGGAGAGGACGTCGCGTTAATATGATCACACATTTAATGCAGTGGAGACCTGGCCATTACAGCAGGAACAAGAGCAAGGCCTTGCCCTGGGCCATTGGGACTGTAGGTGTAACGTCTAGTACAGAAGCAGCCCCCTCAGAAGAACCCCCATGCAAACAAAGTCCCATTGACCCTGCCTCTCCACAAGCTGCTGAAACTTCAGGCAGGGGTGCAGGGCAGGAAGGGCTGACCCTGCACCTGATGCAACCCCTTCTGTTTAGTTACACGACCACCTTACAAGACTTTTCATTCCTGCAGTTCCGCAGTGCTTGCTTCAGCCTCTGCTGGCTGGGAATCCCTCCACCAGCTGCCAGTCCAGATTTATTCAAGCCAACCTGCTGCCCACGCACATACTCTGCCCTTTGCACAACTCTGACATTCTCCCCTTGTGTCCAACCCTCGTGAGACAGCTTTGCCCTTTCTCCACCCTCACTATGTCACTTTGAACAAGCAATGCTCTCCTTTGAGAGGTCCTGAGATACAAGACTCACCGTTCCTTGCTTCATCTTCAGAGACCTTCTCTAAAGCTCCATCACTTCAGTTTGGTTTAGACATGGGCAACCCAAAATGCACACTGCATCCCAGGTGACATCTCACCAGGCCCTGGACAAATTCTATGCCAAATACCGTGGGCTGACATCATCTCCAACTGTTTCCAAAAGCTGAAGGAATAACTGAGCTACAACAGGAGGTGAACTGAGAGGAAATACAGACAATCATCTCACAGCTGAAGCACAGCCCTGACAGCTGGGACTCTTGCTTTCTTCTTCCGCAGTGGTCAGTAATCTTCTCAGCACATGAAGATGATAACAGTACCAAGCTGGCAATTAGAAGAGTGGGAGACCAGGAGGGTTACACCACTGGTACCTACTGAAAGGTCTGAGATCGCTAAGCCAAAGATGCTGGGGAGGAGCAAACCCACTCCCTCTCGGGAGCACCCAGGAACTGGGAAAGCCCAGTTCCCTCTACCCACACTCCAGCATCCTGCTTCCCACCGCTGCGCTAGCAGCGGCAGAGCAATGCTGGGTGCAGTTGTTCCCTGGAGCACCCTCCTCCTCTCTGCTGATTCACCAGCCTGCTCTCAGCCTCCCACTTAAGCAGCTGACCTCCGGGCTTCGAGTACTAATTGCTGCTTTCTCCTGAGCCTCTCTACAACTACTGCAATCTCCCCAGACCTCAGCTGACACCAACCTATCTACGCAGCTCCCACCACCACCAGTGGTGTAGGCAGGGAGGTCAGTAACCTGGAAGGTCTGGTTTTGGCCAAGATGAGTTAATCTTGGAATTTCCTACTTTACTACCTGCAACCTCAGTACAAAGGCCCTTAGAAAAGCCAGGAGTTTAGACAGCTAACAAACCTCGTAGTACAAGAAGGAACACGTCTCTTATCCACATGACGTTCCTATCAATGACCAAAGCCATCATCATTCCAGCAAGTTACATCAAATCAAATCTTATCTATCAACATTGTTACATTACCCCAGTCTGCCTGGTGGTTCCTTTCACCCACACCTCACCTGTAGCCAGTGGGTCGAGGGAGGTGATTCTCCCCCTCTACTCTGCTCCTGTGAGACCACGCCTGGAGTACTCTGTCCAGTTCTGGAACCCCCAATACAAGAAGGATATGGATGTGTTTGAGGAAGGCCACAAAGATGATCCGAGCGCTGGAACCCCTCTGTTGTGAGGCCAGGCTGAGAAAGTTGGAGGCGTTCAACCTGGAGAAGAGAAGGCTCCAGGGAGACCTAGTTGCAGCCTTTCAGTATCTGAATGGGGCCTACAAGAAGGCTGGAGAGGGACTTTGCACGAGGGCTTGTAGGGATAGAATGAGGGGTAATGGCTTTAAACTGGAAGAGGGGAAATTTAGATTAGATGTGAGGAAGTTTTTCACTCTGAGGACGGTGAGAAAGTGGGACAGGTTGCCCAGGGAAGTTGTGGATGCTCCATCACTGGAGGTGCCAGGCTGGATGGGGCTTTAAGCAACCGGATCTAGCGGGAAGTGTCCCTGCCCATGTCAGGGAAGTTGGAACTAGATGATCTAAAGACCATCTAGGTCCTTTCCAACCCAAACCATTCTATGATTCTATGATCTGCCTCGCAGAGGCCATCGTTTACTGTGGATTGCACCATGTGTAGAGAAGATCCCAGCTCAAAGCCTCTAGGCTCTAAGCCACACCAGCACCATAGGATGGGTATCCAGTATGTCGTACCAAAGGAGG
The DNA here is from genome assembly GCA_033124195.1 of Coracias cyanogaster. NCBI lineage: Eukaryota > Metazoa > Chordata > Aves > Coraciiformes > Coraciidae > Coracias > Coracias cyanogaster. Next base: position 15,630 of record JAVSBS010024419.1, on the reverse strand, counting down.
TTAGAGATTGCAGTTCCTAAGAAGTGAAAAAAGAAAATGTCATCCTACACATTCAGATTGCAAAGCAGCTGTGGAGAGTGAACATACTCAGTGTGCTGCCCATGCTCCAGCAGGACTTGTTGGGCTGGCTAGGACAAGAGAGGTTGTCACAACATGTGCTACACACATCTGGGAAAGGTTGTCAACGCCAGCCTCCCCCAGCAGCAACAGAGACCCTGCAAGAGCTGTACTGCTTTGCAGCCTGGTTTTCATCAGCATTTCCATCTCAACACTACTGTGCTGCTGGGAAGCACACACACAGCAGTGCTTGACATATAGATGCTGGCAGCCAAAAGGAAGAGGTCTGGCTAGATGGATCAGTGCTAAAAACGGGATTTAACGTTTTGTATCTCCGGAGATAGAGAGCGATGCTGATGGGGTGAACCCAGCCTGCCTGCAGGTAGGTAGGACAGATGGATCAACCCACCACACTCCTGGAGCACCACGGCACTACATGTTCCAGTCAGAGCTTGACAGAACCACTGCGTGTCCTGAGCTGCTCCATCGCTTCTTACAGAAACGGGTTGTTTCTATACCTCTGATGTAGGCAAGCCCACAATCATAATTTTGTACAGAGATCAAGATATAACCTCATCCAGCCAAGCAAGTACGGGGCTGTGACAAGCAGCAGCCTGAGTGTGTTACCAGGCAGAGTGCTGGCACGGTATCTCTAACATAGACTGGTCCTGTTTCAACCAAAAAAGATGAGTAAAAACCAAGTTGTCACCTCTTCTAACAATGGCAATCAATGCTGCCAGCACCCTACGGCAGAGTGTATCATAGCACTCCATAAACCTGAACCATATGATCACCCAAAAGCACCATCAGAGTTGGACATTTCCACGTCAGCGTGCCGGAAGTGCTCCCACTCCTTCCCACCGTGCAGCCAACGTGCTTCGAGGGTGGGCTCAGTGATAAAAAAAAAGGGAAAAGTGTTTGCAGATGCTTTGGAGACCTCAAGATTAAGCTCACAGGAGGTATTGCTTATTGTCAGTATTATTTACTAGAAATATATATAAATACACATGTAAACTTAAGCTTTTCACATGGAAGAGATTTATCAAGTCCAAAAAGCTACTTCACAGATGCCAGTAAAAGCTTATGATGATGGACATGTAAAATGTGAACTGGGTAAGGCCGAACAGCTTCCTCTGCCTCAGCAACATATTCCACACAAGCCTGCTTGTTTGTGTCATGCAACCTCCATCAGGAACGGCTGGTGGACTGGTCATCAGCTAGAACATCCTCAACTCGTCAGCTAGGAAACAGAAGTCCAGAGGAGAAAAAAAAAAAAAAGCACTTATTCAAGGTTGCAGGCTGACCTACTCTAGTTTGCATCAGTTATAAAACAAATAGCTATATGCTAAATATAGCTAAGGAGCAGACTTTAATCGCCAGGTCAGGCCTCACGCGAAGGGCTGACAGGAGCCACCAAGGTGGTAGAGCACACAATATATGACAGCCAAATAGGAGGCTAAAAGTCCATTAACTACATCTCATGGCAGAATTGCCTCTCCGCATCTTCCAGGAGCGGCCTCTGTTTCTCAGGAGGTTTGTTCCCCAGCCAGGGCAACCCCTGCACCCAGGGGACACGCTTGTAGGTCCGGAACGGAGCGTCTGCAAGGAATGGGGAAGCTCGGGTTGTTTCAACAGGCAGCTGCTTTTTACGCCTGTCAGGATTATTGAAAAGTTTCCAGCACTAATTGGCGGATGCAGAATGTTTCAGCGCATGATGCAACAAATAATGGGGGGAGGAATATGTCAAGGGAAGAAAAAGAACAGAGCAGCCAGAGAAAGCCTTTGTTAGTGACTATGCCAGAAGTTGGTGCCTTCCTCTGGCCCTCCAGAGGATGTGTTGCAAAAGAAGTTCACGCTGCAAAAGGAATTGTGTTGGTTTTGTCAATGAAACACTTTTGCACTTACACTTTATACACTAACAGACATAAAGTGACAATGACAACAAATAAAACAAAGGGGAAGACACATACTACAAGTTCTAACTACAACACGAGCTCAAACTGAGCTAGACTGTCCAGAGAGGCTGCAGAAAATCCCTCATTGCCCACACGATTCTTTAAAACAACAACAAAATCTTCAAACCTCTGCCTTGAATGGCAGAGATGAAGAAAGACCTAACCCAGAACAGACAGATGGACCAGATGACCTCTTGAAGCTTCTGCCACCCCAAACTGTTGTGAAGGCCTTTCAGTGTAACCAGTATCCAGACATACAGTGCAAGTTATTCACCAAGATAAAACAGGATTAGTTTTGACCAAGAGCTCTGGAACAAGCAATACAATTTTATTTCACAGAATTGCCTAGACTGGAAAAGACCTTTAAGATCATTGAGTCCAATCATTAACCTAACACTGACCAGTTCGACCAAACCATATCCCTAAGCACTAGGTCTGTACCTCTTTCAAATACCTCCAGGGATGGAGACCACCACTACCCTGTGCAACCCATTCCAATGCCTGATAAACCCTTTTATTTGCATTATCTTTTTAAAGGAACAGAGTGAGAGGGCACAGAAGAGGGGTTTAAAAGCGCCAAAAAGTGATTAAAGACTTCCAAGATCCAAATATCCAACATCCACAGAGCATTTCATTCACCCCAAAGGAGATCAGAAGCACGTTGCCCATTTTATACTTAGGAGAAACAGATACAGAGAAGGAAGATTTTTCCCAAGATTACTCAAAAAGCAGTGTCAAGAGCTGAATAGCTGCCTGGCTCTATTAGGCATCACTACCTCTCTGAATATTCAAGACATCAAAGGACTTGGGAAGTCTTCCTGAAGTGTTTACTTTATAGACACAGAGTATAAATACTTTTCAAAAAGAATCATTTGGCTTTCCCAGGCACAAACGGCATTATCAAGGGAGTCAGCATCAGAGTTCAGAACATTAACTCTCAAAATAAACTAAACAAACTCCAGATTCCCTTTCTGCTTCAGCACAGACAGGGATGGGGAGGTAGGGACTTCGCTGCTGGCTCAGAATCCACAGCAGTGCATTTCTCTCATCTGTGCCACATTTCTCTGCAACTACCCAGGTGGGTAACCACTAACATAATAAAAATAAATCACCGAAAGGAAAGTACTACCTAATATCAGCACCAGTTCAAGTCAGCACCATGTTTTATTCCATCATACCGAAGCAAAGAAAATTCAAAGTGTGACAAGAAAATACAACAGTGCTTGGTTTTATTTCTTCACGTATCTTTCTTTGCTTCTGCTGCATCCAGAACAACCGCGGCTATTTTACAGACACAGATTAGCTCTTTTAGAAGGAACTAACAAAACCCGCGCCACTGCGTGGGGATGATTTCCAAAAAAGCCTGAGTCAGAAATACTGTGGGGTTGGGTTTGGTTTTTTTAATGGGGTTTCTTTGGGATCTTTTTCTTCACGAATAGCAAAAAGTAGCTGTTTAAGGTGCCAGGCTCAGAGTCACATGCAATGAAGTCATTTTTCCACCGGGAGCTACAGCAAGAGCTACTGCACAGTAATGTAAGAGCAAGAAATTAAATCCAACTATGAGGAAAGTGGGTTTGGTTTGTCCTCTTTAGCATCTCAGTTGAACAGAGTACAAAAGACAAACACATGACACAGGGTGCTCTCAGCAGAGCCGGTGGAAATGCTCCGAGAGCATGGTGGTACTGCAGAAAGACTGTACACAGACAGACTTCTGTGTTTCTCTGTCAGTAACAGCCACAGAGACGAGAGCTGGCACATGGGACGGGCAGGATATCTTCATGGAGAAGGCAGGGTTAGAGTAGGACTCAGGAAGACCAAGTCCAATTCCTTTCTCTAACCTGGGATTTGGGAGTAACCTTGGACAGTTTGTCTTCTTTATTCAGCAATTTATCTAATTTGGTTGTTTTCTAAAACTGACCAGTAAAGCAAAGCCCCTGTCTTGCTGAGGTCCACCATCACCAGTACCATCAGCCAAGGTGCTCTCCCAGGCAAGTAAGACCTGAAATTCTACTGTGAATATCAAGAGAACAGTGACAAAAGAACAACAGCCAGAGATTGCTGGCTGTCTTTAACTCAGTACTAGAACAGCAGAAAAAAAAAATTGCTTTCTTGCCCTGTATCAGCAACTTCCTTGATCATTCTTGTGCTCAGACCCCTTGGGAGATGGAGAGGGAAATGGATCACAAGATACTGATAGAAGATATTTATGAAAAATAGATTTCTCTATAAATAAGTCCATAGCAGTGTCTTAACATAGGTTAGCAATAACTCCATTCAGGTCTAGCTACCTGTACCTGGGCTCTCCCAGAGCTTTCTAAGTCAGTACATACAACTTGCTGTGCATTGCATACGCTCCACAAAGTGGTACCAACACCAGGAATCTGGAGGATGAAACTTGCTTTATATATATTATCTCTTGTCCTCACCAGAATTATGACACTACCCCCTCCAAATTTATTCATTTCCCCAAGTTTCATGCCTCAGAGGAGACACTTTGATAAATAAAACCAGCAACCTCACTCAGGAGGTGAAATCTGTGCACATACCCATATTAACCACCCAGTACCACAAGGGAAGTAGAACACACAAGGGAAGAAGAATAGCTGCACACCTTGATGCCAGAAAATCCCCCTTAGGGTCCGTCATCATTTCTTCTGCCATAGCAAAAGCGCAAGTAGGGAGAAAAAGGAAACGCGCCAGGTACTGCTACTCGCTGGAGTAAATTACGGCAGAAGCCAAGCAGAAGAGGAGCTCATACCAAACCTTGGCCTCAGCAGATAATCCAGATCATACTTACGGTAAGAGCATCTCCTAAAACACAAAGGTTTTCCCTTAATTGAAGGCAGGCCCCACACTTGAGTGCTCCTGAGATGACAGACTGGTTCCAGCACAGCTTCTCTCCCAGCTGCTTGTGATGGCTGGTGCTAACGTTTTAACCCGGGGCTTGTCTTTGTAGTGCTGTACCCCCCGTGATTTCGGGCAGACACAGTGACACCCTTGCATGAGAACACGGCTGTTTGGCACAGACTCTCTCCTTCCTAGCCCTGGCAGGCTGTAACAGCAGGCAGGTCAATTCTCAAAACGCCAAATCCCAGACCCAAGTTTAAGAACAGGCAGCTGCACCACGTTTAAAGCATCACCTCCCCAGCAGTGACGGGGCAGGACTGACCTGTGCTGATTAAAGGGGCTCTCTTGGAGCACTCCTGGGTATAGCGATGTGGCAGCAGGGCAGAGGCTACGGCCAACAAACCTGACCAGGCACCCTGAGTACACCTCTGTCCACACACAGCCCACTTCTTCTCAAATCGCAAGTCACCCTCAAGGAAAGGCTTCTGGCCAACAGTAGCGACTGGGCTGCTGAAACTTGACATCCATTCCAGCAGGATGAGTTTCTGAGACGAGGTTTGCAGGCCTACAAGACTGACGCTCAACAGAGCGGCTAATAGCAGTGGGTGCTGACACAGTGCTTTGTCTCCCAGCACTGCCCAGCCGCTGCTGCAGCCTGCCCAGATGCCCTGGAGATAACAACTCCTGCCTCTGCCTCCATCCCTGGGTGCTTCCCCACGCAGAGCTGGTTTGTGTGGGGAGGTGCGAGGGGCAGACACCTGCCATCCACAACCCGAGCAGTAGGCGAAGGACCCAGCGGGGCCTTCCTCAGCAGCACATCTCCTTGCTACAGACAAAACCCACCCCATCCGCTCCCGCTGCAGGTAGCTCACGCCGGTATCTGGCTGGCTAAAGAACAAAAATCCAGCGAGGAGACCGAGCCCAGCGCAGCCCCGCTTCCCAGAGACAAAAGAGCATTTTCCTCCCGTTCCAAGCCCGAACACCCGCCGGGCGCGGAGCCACCGGTGCTGACACCCGCGCTCCTCTCCATCCCCGCAGCATCAGGCCGCCGCTTCCCGCAGCGGGGCCGCCCGCCGCGACCCAGCGGGTGTGCCGGGCCCCGGAGCAACGCCCGGCGGCGGGTGCAGGTGGATGCAGGGGCGTGAGCCCCAGGCCGGGCACAGCCCAGCCGGCCCCACCGCCCCAGCCAGGGCTGGGTGGGAGCCCCGGCGCAGCGGGGCCCGGCCCGGCAGCACCACAGCGCCGCAGCCCACCCTGAGGACTCTGCCTCTCCTCCGCCGACCAAGGACAATGCTCAGCCGCGGCCGAGCCTCCGAGGAGGAGGGCGAGCGGCGCTGACAGACCCCGCTCCCGCCGCGCTCTGCCCGCACCGCCCTCAGCCCTCCCCGCCTTTGTTGCCGGCAGAGGCGCTGCCCCCGCCGCCCTCCCCGCCGGTCCCCCCTTACCCTCCGGCAGCCCGCCGCGGAGCGGAGCCGAAGCCGCTGGCCGCCCTGCCACTCCCTGCGCGGCCGCGGCGGAGGGAGCCGAGCCGGGAAGGAGGCGCTGGGCGGCGGCGCGGATTGGCGGGGCCGGGGCAGGCGGGGCCGGGGCCGGGTGTCAGGGCCGCCGCTCCTGCTCTCCCGCGCTCCCTCCTGCCGGTCGCCACCCGGGGCACGGCCGGGCTCTGCGGCCCGCGCGAACAAAGGGGCCGCCCCGCACCGAAATCCTCCTGGTTAGCGGGCCCGGGCGCCGCCGGAAGCCGGGTGGGAGGGCAGCGCGGAGGCTCCTCCTGGCTGCCTGCCGCCCTCAGCGCTCCTTCCTTGGGAAAAGAAAGGGATAAATGGTCAAGTTCACCTTTGGCTCGGCGGAGGTGCGGCCTCGCCGCTCTGGAGAGGAGGAGCTCTGCCCAGCGCACCTGAATTTCGGTGGTGGGGAATTTGATTGATAAGAGAAGGGCTGGAGGAGTTGGCGGGGCTCCCTCGAAAAAAGGAGAGTGCCCCAATTACCAGGGATTTTCGGGGGAATGCAGCAAAGAGAAAGCACCTGCAGCCTTGGAAACACCTTCATTCAAAGCCAGGAAGGGCGGGCTGAGCTGACAGCCATCACCGGTCCCTCTGCCGAGAGCTCCCAGAGCCGTACTGGGCTGACCTTAGATGGAGATACCGGGTCCAGGTCAGATCTATGCCCTGAAATGGTGTCTGTAATCCAGACAGGAGCAGAAGTGCTTTGTACAAGGGCCAGCAGCTCTATCCGATTATAGACACCCCACATCAGAGATTTTCCCCATCAGACAGGATGCTGGAAGGCCCCAGGCCAGGCAGCAACAGAGGAGGGTCCCACCTGGCAACAGTCCCAAATAGTTGCTGTGACTCTGCTCCAGGAAGGCAGGGTGGGAATGCAAGTGAAGGAGGTGCAGGCAGCAAAGCAGAGGAGAAGAAAGCTGAGGTCAACTGAGAATCATCCCGAATATGAGATTTGACAGCCCTGGCCTCAGCAAGACAATCGGGCCCCACAAGGCAGCCACAGGCACCTTCATCTTGCAGGGGAAGCCAAAGCAAAGAGAAGTGAGATGGCTGGTCCGTGTCAAAAATAGAATCTGAAGCACCTCACTCCAACGCCTCTGCTTCAACTGTTAGTTCAGTGTCTTTCCCTGGTATTTTCCCTACATCCAAGCTCAAGTCATTGATTTGCAATTCTGGATACAAGATTTTTTTGTCTCTCTAATCTGTAGTTGCCTAGGGAGACAGGATGTCAGCAGGAGAAGAGCTCGTTGAGAAGGTGCTACTGAATCAGGCTCTGGAGTCCACCAGGAGGTCTCACTTCTCTGTCCAGCTTTGACCAGGGCTTGCCAGCTCTGCCAGTGCTATCCCGAGGTCCAAGTTTATTTCCTCATCCAAATGGGAGCGGTGATGGTGACCTCCCTTTGCGAGCTCCAGAGAGACTAATGAGAAGTGCTATGTAGAGCCATGCAAAATTTTTTTTTAAGAAGAAGTGTAAATTACGTAAAATGTAAAACTGCTTTACAGTTTGAAAAAAAAAAAAATCCTCTTTAATGTTTTCAAGTGCGTCAGGGCAGGATTTCAAACCAGGCATTGCTCAGAAGTTAAACCTTCTCGTTTTTGATCAATTGCACAATTTTATGCTGTGCCTTATAGATGCTAATTTGTTCTTATTGCAAAGACTTCCATATAAACGTTTAATTTACAGCCCTATGCCTGCGTCAGGACAAAGACGGTCAGCAAGCCTGGGGTTATATCTTGCCTGCCCATAGTCTGTGGCACACGCGGCGGCTCGACGCCATTTCCCATCTTCATCCTCCACACGTTGCAGAACGGGGCCCAGGACTGACACACAATGTTGTGGGCGGGCACGTTTCTCCTTGCTTCTCCATTTCAGCAGCAGAAGTCTTGTTTTCTTCTTTAAAACTCAGTCGTCCCGAGGGCTCTGTGTGCAGATAGTCATCTATTGTAATGGCGATGTTGTTTTATGGTTGAGGCAACTCAAGGCGTCCTGCGTCAATAAGATGAAGCTAGAAAAATTTCACAGCTCTTAAGTCATTTCCTTGAGTCATTTTGACAAATCTCCCTCTCTGACTAAACTTTCTCAGGGGAGTTGCCTGTGAGAGAAGGAAAGATCACCCAGGGCCAGAGCACTCGTGGGGATGTGGCTCAAGTACCTGTAGATGTGACCTTGTGTCGTTGCCATCCAGTGCAATCCCTCCGCTTTTGTTGTACCTGCTTTTCACAAAACAAAGCTTCAGGATGAAAATAAATCTTTCTCACCTTTCTGCAGATGGGATTTCTATTTTCTCAATAACCATTTCTTTATTCCCGGTGCTGTGTGCAGGCGAACAACCCTGCACTGATGTTCCCGGACACGGAGAGGCACAGGAGACCCTCAACTTTCAGCCTAGGGATGTATGTTAATTTTACACAGATGAGCAAAGCCATGACTTTCAATTAAACCAGCACATGTAGAAAGCTGGCAGGCAGTCTCTGACATTTCTGGGCTATCACATCTGCCTGATAAACCTCTTGCTATATGCCACCCTCCTGTTTTATGGATATACAGATATATTTTGTTTTGAAAAGTGGCTTCTCACAGCTAGTCAAAACCATCTCCACCTGACTGCTCCGTTGTTCTGATCTGGTGCATTCTTGCATTAGCTGGTGGGATCGCTAAAAAGCTTCACAGCTGTTTTCTTTTAAATTATCCTGACAAACTGAAGCATGACGCAGGCAAAGTAATGTAACAACCAAGGGAATACTCGCACACAGCTAGGGAAACAAAAAGAGCGAACATTTTGTGTTTTGGGTTATCTATATTATTTGAGTAAGGGCAGGAGATAAGAAATGGCCCAAGTGTTCAAGTATCTTTCCATTTCACTATGCAGCAGCGGGAGATGAAGCATCTCACTGCAAAGAGCCGATGAGACACTCGATTTGCCACATACCAATGGGTTACGCTTCCTAAAGCCCTGGTCCTGCGCTTGCTCTCCAAAGGCAGCTACATTGAAGGCTCCAGAGAGCCTTAGACCACATGAAGTGGTGACATCAGGACCCCAGAAGACAACAAAAAGCTTCAGAGTTGAACGCTGGCAGCCTTTTCCCTACCTAGAACTCCCTGCCAATACATTCCTTTGCCCTGCTAACGTACTGTGGGAACTGAGTGGTGGCAGAAACAACTAAATTTGAAAATATTGTGCAACTTCATTACTGTCAACTTGCAGTTATGTGATTTCCATCATCTCAAAGATGCAGCCGCAACAAGAGCGTAAGTTCTCACTATTCATTCAAGCTGACACTATTTATAGTCTGCTGCATTCGGTGGCAGAGCACAAGATTCCAGCATTTGTGGGAGAAACAAGATTAAAGCAGTGATTTAAAGAAAAGCTGTTTTTTCCCTTTGATTACAGAGCTGCTGGAAGAACAGCTTATCTTGAGCATCAGTGACTGCTTTAGGCCTTACCCACGCTAGGCCAAGACTGAAGTTCAGAACCTTCTTGTAAACAGCTTTTAAACTGGTTAAGATCTTGCAGAGTCGCAGTGATTCAGCCAAGTGGTGCCATGTTTTCAGGCATCTCTTATCCAGCTGAGAGCCACTGCAAAGCCTCTAATATCAGCAGATTCTGTTGTATCTCCTTAGGTGAAAGAAACATCTCATCTACCTTCAGACACCTACATCCGAGCCAACTGTCTAGACTTCCTATATAATGAGCACAGAGAAACAGGCGCTGGAGCGCAGTTGCCCTCATCACGCTGCAGACTTCTAAAATGGATTAATTGCTCTCTAACAACGCTCGCTTCAATCCATGAATTATAGGAGTAGTCGAGAATTAGCCCAAATGAGATGTTTAAAGGTAAGTGATATGAATTCCACTTGTCTTCCTTCCAGAAACGCTCAGTGCAGCTGATGATGGTTATTTGGGTGCGCGCAGACCAGACGCGCGTGTTTGGTACGTTCTTGTTTGAAGGCCTGACTTTGTTCTGTTTCACTGCAAGAAATTAGACTGTTGGCCAGGATTCAACGCGGGCAAGTTCTGGCTCCAGGACGCTTCAGGGAAGCACACGTGGCTTGTACATGGTGATGGAAAGTGCTCTGAAAGAAGGCTTTCTACTAGGCTGGCTGCTGTGCGTTCCTACACACTCGTTCACATGAAAGAAAGTGTGGGTGGAAATATGTTGAAGGATCATGGCAGTTCTCATTAATTATGAAGATCAAGAGGAGCTCTTACTGCTTTTTTAGTGTATTTCCTATACTGAAATTAGTGCATTAACTGTTACTTAAACTTCAGCCATCGGTATAATTTAATCATTAGCACAGCCTGGTTCCTGTTGTTCTACATTTTGGAAGTAAACTACCTTGCTGCAGTAGCGATAATGCTGAGGAATGTGGGACAGCACTCCACGCAAATGCAAAACAATCAAATGGAGCACGCTGCATCGTCGGAGAAATGGTGTAATTTCATCAAAAAGGCTGTTTCCTAACCACGAGCCCAAAGGCAAGTGGGTTTTCAGAGAAATTCAGCATCCATTAAGTGGAGGCCTTCTAAAATTGGGTCCTCTGATACCATCTTAGTCCAAACCACCTACACAAGGTCACACTGGCCATGGAGAACTCAGAATAGCTCTTTTTTTTAGAATCAGTAGATTATCACCAATCTTTCATCTGAACATAAAGCACCTTTTTACAGATGCAGTAAATGACTCATGAAGAGAAAAAATAACCTGTGATCACCCAGCTGAAACAGAAATATGTTGGTTGACATCTACATTTCAGTGTGCAACATCTACAACTAAGCATGACCAAAAGAAAGTAATACAGGAGGATCAGAGCGTGGAGAGAGTGAAGAGAGATTTGACACTAATGAGTAGAACATCTTCTTCATTGGCTGGTGAAGGCAGGAACACCACAGCAGAAAAACAGAGGTTAAGCAGTGGATAAGCCATTCTCAGCAGCCCTCCCACCCCAGCACGACACCACAGATTTATTTTCTTTTCTATTGCCCTAAAACTTGTCTGAATCAAGACTGAAGACCAGGCTGTCCTTTGCTTAGTCTATTTATTTAAAGATTGGGACAATCGACTTGGTGCTTAGCCAGGCTCGCACAAATAAAGGGACTTTTTATGCCTGCTGACCTCAAAGGTGAGCAAACCACCTTGTAGACTCAGGAATCAAAGTTTGCAGAGGTAGAGAAGCAAGCAGCCTTCAAGCTCCCAGCATGGTCTCCTATAGTCATCAGTTGAAGCTACAGCCTGTTTTACAAAGCCTCTGGTCATTCTCTGTATACCTCCACGTAGCTGAGTGTATCCTCAGGAAAATACAGCGAGACAGAGATCACTCGTAATGGGGGAACTCTGCATTTTTCCAGTTGCTAAAGCATCACATACAGCAGCACCGGTCATCTACAAACCATCCCAGCTCTGCCTCTGTGCATTGCAAATCAAAATTCCTTCTGTCTCGCTTACTCTTTTTCACTGTACGTCAAAAACTTACTCCTCTCTTCTGCTGCCATTCCATGTACACGCCACCAGACCTTTATCATTGTTGCTGGCGTGTGAAGATTTACTGTTTTCTCTGGCCTGGTCAAACAGATTGGAGCCAGCCTGCACTTTATGAAAAGAAAAAACAAACTATTATGTATCCCTGTTGTTTGGGCCGTGACACAAATACTATTTCAGACCAAAGAGAAGCACCAGATGTTTTCTACCAGAGCTACAGAATGTACAGTGCCTGTGAGACTCCCGTTGCCTTCACATGAACCAGAGTGTGTTAGAAGATCAAAGATGAGGGATAGGAGCCAGGACCTATCTGTGCCTAGAACTTGGAAAAAGATTTCAGTATTACAACGAAAGCTGTGTTTATTGGGGAAGGGAAACTACTCCAATTTTGACACTTATAGAAAAGCCAGGCTTTCAAAATGTCTTCAGCAGGCAATGAAGGAAGGTGGTTTGGATGGCTCGTCTGACTGTGGGCACCGACCGCTGACATATCTAGTGTGGCCACTTCAGCTTCTGAGTCTTTAATTCTCCAGAAAAACAAAGCTATCCCCAAAAAAGCACTGCCACTGTAATTTAACGCAGGGCACCATTTCCCTGAAGATCCCAAAGCACACAAGAAGCCATCTTTGTAACAATTTGCAGATGAAAAAGTTGAAGAACAGACATTTACATGACTTAAAGTCCCATGCAGGGCCACCTACCGCCCACTAATTCCCAGTCATTAACATAGCAAATAAGCTAGTTGTTCCCAGCTGGCTTTGCATACTGGACGAGATGTAAGCCTGCGTTAACGAGCTCAGCTAGAGCTGTGCGGGCTCCATACCAAGGTGTGGAATATTAGCAATTTTCTTGCATAAAGCAGGAGTATGGAAAAGGTAGGAGGCCATCGACAGCACAAATAGCTGCCCTCTACCTCCTGCAAATATAGGTATGTTTTTAATTAAGGAGATGTTTCAACCAAAGACCCTGACTGACCTAACCGAGGTACCATGATAACGAGTATAGAAAAATACATAGCTCACCGGGGCTCTGGAGCCCCCAGTACAAAAGGGTCGTGGACCTGTTGGAGCAGGTCCAGAGGAGGGCCATGAAGATGATCTGGGGGCTGGAACACCTCTGCTGTGAGGCCAGGCTGAGAGAGTTGGGGTTGTTCAGCCTGGAGAAGAGAAGGTTCTGAGGAGAACTTATTGCAGCCTTCTACATCTGATGGGGGCCTACAAGAAAGCCGGGGAGGGACTTTTTAGGAGGGCTTGCAGTGATAGGATGAGGGGTAGTGGATTTAAACTGGAAGAGGAGAGATTTAGGTTAGAAATTAGGAAGTTGTTCTTCGTTCTGAGGGTGGTGAGACACTGGCACAGGTTGCCCCAGGAGGCTGTAGATGCCCCAACACTGGATGTGCTCAAGACCAGGTTGGACGGGGCTTTGAGCAATCTGGTCTAGTGAGAGGTGTCCCTGCCATGGCAGGGGGTTGGAACTAGATGATCTTTGAGGTACCTTTAAACTCAAACCATTCTATAATTCTACAAAAACCCCGAGCACATCTAGTTTCAGCATTGATGCAGGGGAATGGGCAGCTCTCCTGTCTCTGGGACAGCGCTGGATGGTAATGAAACTGCGTTTTGATGTCATTCCACAGAACTGTCCGTTTGCAGCAGAACAGGCTATTCTGCTACAGCGGAACTCTCTACTGCGTGGTAGTTTCAGTTTTCCCACCATAATGTATTTCAACCCATCAACCCATTCAACCATCCACTGATCCCATTGACAGTAAATGGTCTAAAGAACCAGTGTGATGTCTTTATAAAAAGGTTATTTCTTTATGCAGAAATAATACGTCTTGTGACAGCAGAGTAGCAAGATGCCCCAAATGATCTCGCTTACTGCCCAGATACTGCTGCAGTGATTGCCAGGCAGAAAGAGCAGTCGTGACTCCTCAGAATCCCAGCCTTACTAAAATGGATATAGAAAGGTTGACAAAGACTGATCCTTTGCCAGGAGGTGTTTTTATTCTAGAATATTTATTACCGAAAACCCTTTATAATGTAGATGTCGCCTGTCAAATGCCATGATATAACCCAGATCCAGGAACTTGCACACACTTCTTCAGATTCCTGCCCTTTCAGTTTTATTAATGGCACTAAATAAATTGTATTCTATGTTCCAGTAAGGAAGAATCACCATGAGAACGCTGCCAGTGTGGCTTTCTGTAGAGCACTGTATGGGGACACAGGACAATTGGACTCTAATCTAGCTTCTGGTTTTACTGCTGGTGTAAAATGGAAACTCCCTCCATCTCAACAACTGTTTCACTAACAGTGGAAGAGGAACAACGATTCCAACCTGATCTGTAAAGTGCTTTGAGTTGACCAGACTCAACGTGGAAGGAATCTGTTAAAATAGCTTATGCAGCCTACTCTAAGTCAGTCCTAAACACTCACAGACAAGCTCAATGAATGCTGCAAATGCTCAGCTCTTCTCAGTTATCAAATCATAGAACGGTTTGGGTTGGAAGGAACCTCAAAGATCATCTAGTTCCAACCCCCTGCCATGGCAGGGACACCTCCCACTAGACCAGGTTGCTACAAGCCCCGTCCAACCTGGCCTTGAACACATCCAGGGATGGAGCATCCACAGCTTCCCTGGGCAACCTGGGCCAGGGTCTCACCACCGTGTCAGAACTGATGACTAGCCCTGATCTTCAGGGTGCCACTAACCCGACAGTCCTCACAGCGGCCACAGAGCACACGCTTGCTCCGTTTCACAACAAAAGGTATGCTTATAACACATGAAGAACTGTGTTTAGAACCAGAGGACGCAGGAATTATGCCCAATATTCCTGACGAGACTGCGCTAGATGTCCCTCTCTGCAAATGTCAGGGCTCAGTCCCAGCAGCATGCATTGCGGTCCTGGCTTCGGACATGCAGATGCACTAAATGTGCCTTGGATTTGGCTCCTGGAAAATGCCAACTTACTAGCTGTGAAGATATAAAAGGAAAAAAGGGAGTCCTCTTTAGGGAACAGCACCTGAGGTGGGTGGCAACAAATAAAAAGTTAACAAGTGGAAAAATACAATTAAGGCAAATTACCCTGTGGAACTCAATGCCAGAATTTATTGAAGGTAATTAAGATAATTATATTGCAGCAGTAGCTATGTTAATTCTAATTAGAATTAAAAAACAAAAGTATGAGACAACCTTTAACTCCTGATGAAAAACAAACTTCTCTGAACAGATTCTCTAATTGTTTGGTACCACACTTCAGGTCTGTCTCTTTTCTTTGCGCTTGTGATAACAGCCAGCTTCTCAGAGGGGATGTCCGCTTGGACAGGTTTTGGTTTGCTCCAGATGGTAATTCACCTGTTCCTTTCCTTTTATATTCTTTGCAATCCATCTAAGAATGTTTGGGGCAAAAGAACAGAAATAGCAGATAACTATCCAAGATATTTATTTGAAGAAAGGAAATAAGAAATTAAAATATATCTTCTTTTGTGAAAAAAACATTTACAAATATAAATTAAGCCGTGCCACACCTATCTAGCATGCAAATTGTATAGTTATAGAGATGAAGATATTTTCAAATTGGGCTTAAAATGTCATGGAAACAGCTGCCCTCCCAACAGACTGAAAATTCACTTCCTTGTCTACAGAGAAGTATGGCAGAGAACCCCATCCACTCGCATCCACACCAAAAGCTATGATCTTTCAGCAGACTATAAATCATAGAATCATAGAATGTGAGGGGTTGGAAGGGACCTCTGGAGATCATCGAGTCCAACCCCCCTGCCAAGCAG
>JAVSBS010024418.1:5949-53582 GCA_033124195.1 Coracias cyanogaster | reverse complement strand
ATGGTGTAGTGGTTAGAGAGATGCTAGGAGAAAGGTTGGACTTGATGACCCTGGAGGTCCTTTCCAACCATAACGATACTGTGATTCTGTGATTCTATGATACTTTAACGGATTTTTTTAATACTTCACCCACAAGGTGGTATATAGGTACAGAAACATACACTGGGAAGAAATCTGTGATAATGGAAACTACCTGTCTAAGACTGGAATGATTTTCCAAGTCTGGAATTCACTGTAATGGACCTCAGCCCCAGTGGTTTCTGAACTCTAGTGTGAACCTGAGGTTCACAAAAGTGCGTCACAGAAGACCATTGGCTTTGGTCAGGCTAATTTTTTTTGCCCCAGGGAATAATTTCCCTGGTGCTATTTCTGGTTCTGTCAATGATGTGATATCTGTGTTGTATGTGCATGTGTGGGCAGCCCAAAGCTACCCTGTCCTTTCTTTGTGCCAAACTGCATTGCAAACACATTCTTGTTAAGTTGCTTGTTATCACCTTTGCATCTCTCTTCCCTCAATCCCTTTCCTGCTTTCTCCTTTCTACTGCTGTAATTTTAAAAATTGTGGAGAATTGCCTCATTTCCCTAAAAAGGCAATCATGGTGAGGAAACTTTGCTTTAAAAAGATGTAATATTCTCTGGTGCAAAAGACCCTAATGTGCCCTATTTTTAAAATACTGGCATGGATTGCTAAAGGGATCTTTCAATATATCCTGGCATGCAGCTGGATGATCAACACTCATTTCCTCTTGTGAATTTAAGTATCAGACCCAGATGATGAAAGTTTAATCCTTTGGCACAGGTACTGCACACTGCATCTTTCAGCACAATGGGCCCATTTTCTGCAGGGAAGAGGCAGCGAAAAACGCCTTGCTCGGGACTTTAGCACGGCTTCTTAGGTGGAAAGCAGGAGAGGTTAGAAAAGGTGCAATTTCTGCAAATTATGTTCCATCTCCAAGATACACATCTAGCAAGCCAAGGCATTGCTTAGAGAAAGAAGTAGAGTGCCTTAAAGCCATCTGCACAATTTCTTAAAACCTCACTTCCCTGATGGATAACAGATGGAGGAGGAAACTTATAAGTAAAAGATTAGAGCAACCCTGCTTATAAACAGGAGTACTAATCACCCTGCCTTTGCCCCGGAGACCAGATTTAATCTCAGGGTTTAACTTAATGCAACTGTCTTGTTTCTGCTGCCAACTGAGAACAGTCAAATATTCCCATGATAAGAGATGCTTTGGGATGATACAAAGCTAAACATTGCTTGGCAATTGATGACCCAGCATTTAATCAATGATTACACTCAACATAACATGGTGAAATAATGGACTGGGTAATTTGTGCATTCAACGTTTGTCATCTCCCAGTGTTTAAGTCTATCTACTCAACAGTTCTCCATTGCATTTGTGTTGTGTCAGTAGCACCTGCACTTTGTACCCTCACCTGATGGGATTTTTTATTCAGCACCTTCTGAAATGAAAAGTGAGATAGTGCCTCTGAACACGTTGGGAATAAGGCATGGGGCAGTAGATTTGCTGCAGGTCTTCGATATCTTCTCACCCTTTGGAAGAAATCTCTGTGTCTTGTGTAAGGGGTAGTATGTGGAAACTAGGGGTCTTTGATCTCCTGTGATGTCTCTGACAATAGCCTTTGCCAAGAGCTGTGGTGGAACAACAGCAGCTCACGTCTCAGCACACAGCAGGGTGTATAAGACTGAGCTAAGGTTTGTATGCTACTCACTTATATTTCCAGTCTTCTTAGCATAAGGTATGGGGTAATGGATTTTCCACCCCCTGTTTTCCATTTCTATACCCCAGGTTTTGGGCTGTTTTCTGGAGTGTTGTGTAAAAGAACAGAGACAGTACAATTAGACCTATGATGACTATTGATTTTTCAATTTGCTTCTTGAAGTGGAAATTAAAAAGGAAAATTGTCCTGGTCTGACCTGAAATGAAAACGTATTAATTTTCTCATGGAAAAGAAGACAACCACTGTGCCTGCTGTATTCCTGCTAGAACAAAGGACGACCAGGTTAAACAGAAACATTCTACTGAGAATGGAAATGTTTGTTTTGCTCCTTGTTTCTGGTAACTTTTTTTAGATGTTAGGTTGTTACACACCTAAACTCAGCTTCAGAGCACAACAAAAATTGAAATTGTCTATCCTGATGGAAAAATGGGAAATTGTCCTGCCTGGTGGAAAAGGACCTTAGGGGTGCTGGTGGACAGCCACTGAACATGAGCCAGCAGTGTGCCCAGGTGGCCAAGAAGGCCAATGGCATCCTGGCCCGTATCAGAAATGGTGTGACTGGCAGGAGTAGGGAGGTGATCATGCCCCTGTACTCAGCACTCATGAGACTGCACCTTGAGCACTGTGTCCAGTTCTGGGCACCACAGTACAAGAAGGACATTGAGGTGCTGGAGGGGGTGCAGAGAAGGGCAATGAAGCTGGTGAAGGGTCTGGAGAACATGTCATATGAGGAGCGCCTGAGATAACTGGGCTTGTTTAGTCTGGAGAAGAGGAGGTTGAGAGGAGACCTCATTGCTCTCTACAGCTACTTAAAAGGATGTTGTAGTGAGGCCGGTGCTGGTGTGTTCTCCTGGGTAACTAATGATAGGACAAGAGGTAATGGCCTCAAGTTGCACCAGGGGGTGTTTAGATTGGATATCAGGAGTAAGTTCTTTACTGAAAGAGTGGTTAGGCACTGCAACAGGCTGCCCAAGGAGGTGGTGGAGTCACCATCCCTGGAGGTGCTCAAAAAATGGGTTGATGTGGCACTTTGAGATGTGGTCTGGGTGTTAGGGAGACATTCAACAAAGGTTGGACTAGATGATCCTAGAGGTCTTTTCCAACCTAAATCATTCTATGATTCTGTGAAAATAACATAGTTGTTGTGATACGTTCTCTTGGACTTTCTCTTGCCATGTGTTGGAGAGCTGGCCTGAGTTTACCACTTTGTTGCAAGAGAGGATTTATAGCACAAATACAGAGAGCGATGTCTACCCTTTGAAAAATGCTGACATCTTTCTCTTCTTTTAGTATTTTCTGATAGTTAATTTAGATTACTACCTGCTCAGCTTGTCAGCTTCTGTGAACTAATTTTTCTTTAATGTGATATGGGAAATCCTAGACACCTAAGCACAGGGTGCCTAAAACTTAGAAGCTGCAACACAGGTTGACAACATCTGAGTCTGTTGATAAGCCCTGAGTAATCATACTTCTGTTAAAAACAGTTTATCTAAACTTTACATTTTTTGTGATGAATAAGTGTGAGGTTCATCTTTGCCAATTAGAAGAATAAATAGAGTTGAGGACATTGTATTATAGCTGGGGTGACTAGTGACACACACATTTAAGAAATGTGAACCTGTCTTTGCTGTCTAAAGTATTCCTGCTCAACTGATCAAAAGAAAAGGAATGACACCAAGCTGTGTGGTGCAGTTGACACACTGGAGGGAAGGGATGCCATCAGAGATACCTTGACAGGCTTGAGAGGTGGGCCTATGACAAGCTCATGAAGTTCAACAAGGCCAAGTGCAAGGTCCTGCACCTCAGTCAGGGCAATCCCAAGCACAAATACAGGCTGGCTGGGGTATGGTTTGAGAACAATCCTGGCGAAAAAGACTTGGGGGTGCTGGTTGATAAAAAGGTCAACATGAGCCAGTAATGTGAGAGTGCAGCCCAGAAAGCCAACATTTTTTGCTTGGTTTGTTGGAGAAACAAGGGCTTAGGGATCATCCAGGACTGTGTGATAATATGGCCATTTAAGTTTTTTCAAGGTCATTGGACTGGAACCAACAGGAATGGAAACAAAATTCTCTGTGTCATGAAAATAGCTGTCCCAGTACAGGATGTGGCAGAAGGACAGGTTGCAATGTGAGCGTGCCCTTTTCCATTTCAGACAAAAGGGTTTACATGGTATGGGGAAAAAGCTCACCAAGAGGTGTCAGAAAGATCCCGCATCTAATTTGACTCTCGAAAATCCAACTCCAAACACAAACTCGTGAGAAAGCAGATACCAGTAGTTGTGTCGTTCATTGAATAAGTTACTTTAAATAAGATCTGGAACAAATTAATATTTTGGGCCTGTTTCCTCAAGATTGGCAACACTTGACTGGTGGAGAATGTTTCATTGGTTATGCTATCCACTGGTGCTGACAAACCTTTGAACTTTTATGTTTGCCTGTTCGCTAGCTTTTTAAAGGAGAGTTTCAGAAGAGACTCTTCATGCTGCAAAGTCACAGTACGAACTAGGTTAGAGGTCTGCATGCATTAAAGGACACAGTTCCTCCTTGTAAGCAGGAAGCTAATGAGGACACCCTTGAGACCTTTCTCTCTGGAAAAATGATACAATTTTAGTATGTTAATTTAATAATAGCAGGTGCCTATCCCACCCCTAAGGGTCTCAAACATCTCTTTAGCAGGTAAGTTTTCACATCCAGTGAAGGGAACCTTTGAGGTTTTTCCTTTTTGGAAGAATGGAAACATGCTTCAATATCTGGCTAAAATATTTCCCTTCTAGACTTGGAAAAAATAAAAGGGAAAAAATCCCAGCAAAACCGAAGTATGTCTTTGATAATTGTGTTTATACAGAGTCTGAACACTAGTAATTTTTCAGGAGAGATTTTCTTTTTCTGGGCTTCTTCTGTCTTGCACATTTTCTCCTTTTATGAAGTGTATTTCTTTTCAACATCCTGGCCTCATAAAGAGGCTTATTTAGAGCAGACCTGGACACCTGGGGCTGCTTTGCTATAGACTAAGCTTAACTTATTAAGTATTGTCATCCAAACACAAAGAGGCTACTAATGTTTTTTTCACCTATTCTGTGTATTTCCTATTCTGCAAGCAATAAAAAAAAGGAAGGAAATAAAAGTTGAATGTGTTGTCTGGAATTTGCCTGCTTTAGGATGAACTAGATTGAGTCTGTGAAGGTGTTCAGCTTCCTTTGCCTGCTGAGAGGGAAGGTGGAAAGGGGGAGGAAGTGTATTTTCAAGTATGTGATGAAAACTCACCCAAAACTCTCTTCCCTAAGAGTACAGAAAGGGTGAGACACTACATGTGTTGTTCCATGTTTGACTAAAGAAATACTTCCCAGTGTCTGGAGAAGTAATGGCTGTTTAAAAGACAGTGTTGAAACTAGGATGTCAGTCCTCTTCTCAGCAGCAAAACAAATTCATTGTAGTGCTGCAACATTCGAAGGGCATGGAAAAGTGATTGCTGCTGGAGCTTAAACAGTACTTACCTGGGCATTAGTGTAATTTCTGGGGAGCTGGATTTGTTTAATGAGAGCGTGTTTCTCACTGCTTCAGGTTGCTTTCAAGCACCTTGTCCTCTCTGCAAGGTCAATACCAGAGATTTAAACTCCAAATATCCAAGGGAGCACCAATGTGATTTTACCTAGAGACATCCTGGGGAGTCACTGTGTAGCTGGCAAAGCCTCAAGCACAGCTGGAGACCAAGCATATCAGTTCAACTCTTTCTCTTCTTTGCAGGACAACAGTTGTATCTGTCTTTCTCACTGTGCAGGTGCTATTTCAGTCGTTATTCTAATCTAGAAACACTGTTATCCTGCAGTCCAACATCTAAATCCTGGAGACACAGAGCACCCAGGACTCTAGAAGCGCGTGCTAGAGATCATAGAATCACAGGATCATTGAGGTTGGAAAAGACATGACAGATCACCATGTCCAAACACTAACTTTACATTACCAAGTCACTAAGCAGCACATGTGCGTGTCTTTTAAATACCTCCAGGAATGGTGACCCAACCACTTCCCCAGGCAGCCAGTTGCAGGTCTTGACAAGGTCACTTCTTTCAGTGAAGAAATTTTCCCTAATATCTAACCTAAACCTCCTGTGGCACAACTTGAGGCGGTTTCCTCTTGTTCTATTGCTTGTTACTTGGGAGAAGAGACTGACTCCCACCTTGCTACAACTTATTTTCAGGCAGTTATAGAGAGCAGTAATGTCTCCCCTGAGCCTTCTTTTCTCCTGGCTAAACAGCTCCAGTTCCTTCAGCTGTTCCTTGTAAGACTTGTTCTCTAGACCCTTTTAGCCATCTTGTAGCACAAGGGGCACAGAATTCAAGGTGAGACCTCACCAGTGCGAAGTACAGGAGGACAATCCCTTCACTAGTTCTGGTGGCCGCACTTCTGATACAAGACAGGATGCTGTTGGTGTTCTTGGCCACCTGGGCACACTGCTGGCTCATATTCAGCTGGCTGTCAACCAACACCCCCCAGGTTCTTTTCCACCAGGCAGCTTTCGAGCCACTCTTTGCCAAACCTGTAGCATTGAATAGGGTTGTTGTGACCAACGTTTAGGACGCTTGGTCTTGTTGAATCTCGTACCACTGGCCTCAGTCCATTGATCCATCCTGTCCAGATTCCTCTGGAGAGCCTTTCTACCCTCAAGAAGATAAACACTCCTACCCAGCTTGGTGTCATCTGCAAATTTACTGAGGGTATATTCAATTCCTTCATCCAAATCATTGATTAAGATATGAAACAGAACTTTCCCCAGTATTGAGCCCCAGGGAACACCACTTATGGCCTGATGCCAACTGGATTTACTGGATTTAACTCCATTCACTACCACTCTTCGGGATTGGCCATCCAGCCAGTTTTTAACCCAGTAAAGTGTACACTCATCCAAGCCACCAGCAACCAATATTTCCAGGAGAATGCTGTGGAAAATGGTTTCAAAGGCTTTACTGAAGTCCAGATAAACAACATTCACAGCCTTTCCCTCATCCACTAAATGGGTCACCTTGTCATAGGAGGAGAAAAGGTTAGCCAAGCAGGACCTGCCTTTCATAAACCCATGCTGACTGGGCCTGATCGCCTTGTTCTGTACATGCTACGTGATGGCACCCAAGATGATCTGCTTCATAACTTTCCCAAGCAACAAGGTCTGATTGACAGGCTTGTAGTCCCTCGGATCCTCCTTCCAACCCTCTTGTAGACCGGCATCATATTTGCTAACTTCCAACCAACAGAGACCTTCCTGGTTAACCAGGACTGCTGATAAATGATGGAAAGTGGCTTGGTGAGCACTTCCACCAGCTCCCTCAGTACCCTTGAATGGATCCCTTTTGGCCCCATAGACTTGTGTGTGTCTAAGTGGTGTAGTAGGTCACTGACCATTTCCCCTTGGATGATGGGGGCTCCATTCTGCTCCACATCCCAATCTTCCAGCTCAGGGGGCTGGGTACCCTGAGAACAACTGGTCTTACTGTTAAAGACTGAGGCAAAGAAGGCATTCAGTAACTCAGCCTTTTCCTCATCCTTTGTCACTATGCTTCCGCCTGCATCCAATAAAGGATGGAGACTCTCCTTAGCATTCCTTCTGTTGTTAATGTATTTAAAGAAACTTTTTTTTTGATGTCACACTGTACAGTGATCAGGAAAGTGCTTATTGCAAGAATTTTTTCCTCCCTAGAAAGAAGCAGAAGTTGCTTAGACTGGACCAAAGATCTTTTAGACCTTTTTAAAATATATTTTTACTAAGAAAATGGCCCACATATATCTTGTTCAGAATACCACCCAAGCCAATTTGTTAATCTCTTCACTTTATAAAGGACTTCTGGCCTTTGAGGTGCTAAAATCAAGTGCAATTCACACTAGTGACATGGAGGATGTTGCAGAAGTGTAAAATTGTATTTATATTTATAAGTCTATCTGCTTTCAGGCACTGTGTGGACACTCAGGTGTCAGACCAGTTTGGATCTGGTCTGAAATATACTTTTCCCTGAATCTTATCAGGATCTCAGACATAAAATTCCTTCATTTCTGCTGGGACTGCTGTGTTTCTTGCTGCTCTCCCACATTCCCTGGGAGCATTTCCCAGCTGTTCAGAAACAAGGAACCACCTCCTGCTGAACCAATCTTGGTAAAAAACCTCTTTTGAGAGAAATGAATTGCTTTGCCCCAAGGAACCCCCACCTGGTCTGAACCTTTATTGCTTTTAGGAAGTGGCAGAATTCTGAAGGTAAAGTACCTGCTCCTGGTGTGTGGTTGCAGCTTAATGTGCTATGCCTGAAATAAAACACTGAGGGAAGATTTCTTTCCGCTGTCTTACTGTGGAGGAAGAGTTTTTGAAAAAGCTAAAGACAATACTGAGATTAGGCTGCTGTTGTTTCAGCTCAGTGGCAGACGTTGAAGCTTTGGCTGAAAGCCCATTGACAAGACCAGATGTTTCAGTCTTACACTTCCTTTGCAAAGGGAAATAAGGAAAACTGAGCCTTGTAAATGAAATGGGACTTTGCTGATTTAATTCATTTGTTATGTCATTGTGATTCATATCATCAGAAAATCTCTCTGCTAGGGATTCAGACTGGCAAAACGGGAGTTTGTAAGGGAGCTGCTAATGGGATTACACAGGTGCCCTCCCATCTTGTTTTCACTTCTCAGATATCATCTTTAGTAACTCCCACCCTGCAAAACCTATGCAAGTCTATCAATTTTCCAAAGGCAGGTGCTCTCTGGGAATTCATTTGCCATGATACATGTGATACAACCTTTCCCTTTTATAAACCAGTCTATAAGAGCCCATGGAGGACTTCAATTCAAAGTCAAGCACAACACTCAGAGAAGTTAATGGCCTTGCCAGATCCCTGCCCTGGGTGTGATCTGAGCATCACTGCTACTTGGAGACTTGGGTCATGCTCCACATGTTTTAGCTCTGATTTATCCCTCCTGGCTCCCCAGAGGCCCCTTGCCTTGGGCATCCTCTCTGCATAGTGCAGAGAGAGATGCCTCCAGGAGTGATTCAGACTTTTTGGTGGAGAAACCCTCTTCTGGAAGTGTCCATTTTTTTTGTTAGCTGTGTAAGGAGTGTGGGCAGCTATAAGTGTTTCCATGAAGTGGGATGAACTCCAGGCCAACTTTTCTCAACAAAAGAACATTTTTTTTTCCCTGCACCTGAACAGCTTGCTTCCTCTGGCAGACTGTGCTCTAGCACACTGGATATTTTCATAAAGTGACTAACAAGTGTGTATGAGAAGCTATGTGCAGTATATTTAAGAATCTTTCTTTTCAAATACAGGCAAACAGAGGAGGTACTAAAGATGGTTGCAAACAGTTAGCGTTGTAAAAATCCCTGCATTTTTCCTCAGAACAGTGTTTGTAATTTGTCATCACTTGTTGAGCTTTGTTGAAATTAAAGCTAGAAGGAGTCATCATGATCACCTGGTTTAACATCTCTGCACTCGGTTTTGTCCAGAGGCTTCTACACTGGAACATTTCCCTCTAGGAGCATCAGCAATGCTGCTTCCAGACCTGCAGTCCCATCAGCCTAAGGCTGTCAGCAATCACCAGTGCTGATGCCCTCCAGAAACCCAGAAATTTGGCACAAAAACCTTGTGCATCCTGGAGCAACAATAGCAAAATCAACAGAGCCGGGGCCATTCATAAAAGAAAGAGATGATAGAGGAAGAGAGAAAAGTATCTTATTAAAATTTCATACTTAGCAGCAGTCAGGGAAATTTCCTTGAAAAAAAATCAACATTGGCAACAAAACTAAATATATATTTTTTTTTTCCCACTGAGAAAGACTGGGTGTTTTGTTTGTTTTGGTTTTTTTCCTTTGGTTATTTTAATGACCCATATGTAGTTTTATATCCATTTTACTGTGTGTTAGAACAGTTTTAAATACAACATATTGCTTAGAAATCCAGATTTTTACATGTTGTACTATCATAGCAGAAAAAAGGTTGCAGTGCTTCACTCCTATTAAATATAGTCAGAAACATTTATCCACTTAATTGAGTCAAATAATATCTAAAAATATGCCTCAGAATATCCAAATTGCTAAAATCTTGAAATAGAGGCAATAAAAAGTAGTAGATTTGAAGGGGGGGAAATGCTATAAATGAAAACCAGAGAAAAAAGTCTGCAACAACAGTATGTGACTGTCCATAAAGCCAAGCTCTGGCAAGACTTAACCAGTTCAATAGAACAGGCTACCACTTGTGATCCTAAGCTCAGTAACTTAGATGAGTTATTGGCAGGTATGCTCCAATGAGGGTCTGATTTATGGTAGATATGAAGAATGGAAACTTTAGCAACCCTTTAGCTCTCTTCCCATAAACCTTCTGCTGGCTTCAGTAGCTGCAGAGTTCAGTGGAAATTGAGGCTTTTGAAAATCCCACCCAAAATGTTTTGTGTCTGCATGTTACAATTGATATCCTGAAGGAGAGAATGCCCGAGCCAAGCACAGCCTCTGAAGGTTTGGAGTTCCCCTATTCTGTGATGGTAGCGAGGCAGAGTCTCGTTAAATACAGCAAATAGTCCTTAGGGTAAAAGAAAGAGGCGATACAAATTATAGAAGTGTGTAAATGTGTGTGATGATTATATTACTCTTTACATTTGCTTGATTTCCCAAACACTTATATCTGCTTGGAATTTGCTTTAGAGACATCCTGAGGAAGTGTGGAGTCCCATTACGTCCTACATAACATTGTTGAAGATGGTTTTTCTCCTGGATGTCAACACAAGGGCCCTTGGATGAAAGCAATTTGATTGTCTAAAGGTTATCATGTTGTGTCTTATGCTCTAGTCACTATCATAGTAAAAATAATTAATAATAAATAGAAGCATAAGGTTTGGTAATCATAGAATCATTTAGATTGGAATAGACCTTTAAGATCATCCAGTCCAATCATTAACCTAACTCTACCAAGCCACTGCTAAACCATGTCCCTCAGCACCATTAATCAACATTGTCAATTTCCCAGGGCATTTTGGGGAAGGAAGGTGGAGAACATAGATAGATTGGCTTTGATCTCCAGAGGTCCCTTCCAATCCCTATGATTCTATGATATTTTAAGGCAAAAAGGAGCCATATTTGTTTCTCTTCTGTACTTCGTCATGGCAGAGCCATCATATTTCACTGAGTAAATTCCACACCCAGCCAAGTGCCTTGTTTCTGTGAAGCTGACAGCATCTGGGGGATGCTTCAGGAGATGGGAACCAACCATTTCCATCGGCAATTTGTTTCCTCAGATTCACCCTCTCTATTAGATAATTGTGCCATATTTCTTGTTGAGATGTCTTTGTCTTTAATTTTCAGTCTTTTTGTGCTATGTTAAAAAGCCTTTTGATATCTGATATATATATACAGTCTTTAAAGAAAAAGTGTAGCCTTTTAGACACTGACATCATATCCCCCCTTGATCTTTTTGAGGACTTCAGAAGAGCAAATGCCTGACATTTCTCTGTGAAACACATTTTCCCAGCTCTTGAACCATCAAGACCTGTGTGTATCTCTATGCTCTGAATTTTTGTGAATGTGGTGTTGAAAACACGTGGCCAAGATTTGGTATTACAACTCGTACGATAATGTGTTTCTGTACAGACAGACCTGTACATGTCTATGTAGAAAATTAGCAAGCTAAGTCACAATATGTGTTAAGGACACAAAGATGGACAGAACATCTTTGTACCTATCGTATGTTAACTCTCTAGCCTTAGAAGACATTTTTTTTCTTTCATGTAGATCTAGTAGAGCTGGATAAAAAGGCATCAACCATTGTTCATTGTTACAGAAGTTAAATGAATTTTGTCACATTCTTTTCCCCCAATAGTTGAGGTACTTTTAAGACTTGCATCTTTCCACTCTTTCTCTCCACAAGCAATTTACTTAAATGACATTTTGGCAGCTTGTGGTATACTCAAAGGTTTTATTTGAATGGCTGACAAACAGTTGGGAGAAAATGTGCCATTGTTAAATATTTTATATGTTAATGTTTTCCTGAAGAGCTGGGCACCTGCCTGCTGGAGTCCTCTGCAATTCCCAGGAGATGTCCACAAAAACAGGAGTCAGACTGCTGATTAAGCAACATTTAAATAGCAGAAATAAAATCCTCACATTTTCTCATTACATTTCAAAGAAATAAAGAAGGCCATAAAACTGTCCTCATTGCAGTAAGTGAACCCCATGTGTGGGAACATTATGCTGCTTCTTACACACAATACGGGTTAGAACATTATTGAAAATTGCAAAGCCATTTACATCCTGTCTGGCAAACAAAATGCTGCATTTTTCTTCTTAATGTAATCTAAAACATTCCAAAACACAGACAAATATAATGGAAACACTGACAAGCCTTTACTCACAGTGTCACTGAGACATCATCAATGATTTAACTGCAACTTACAAGTGATTAAATATGCCGCTTCTAATAAATTCTCATGGCATGGTATCTCTATAATATTGCACACAAGGACATAGTAGCATGTGTAAAATCTATCCCTACTAAGCACATGTCAAGATGAAAGGGATTTATTCTATACACCACTACAGGAGACATGATTCTTCTTGGCAAACAGGGGTGCAGCAAGACTCTGAGAAGGATCTGACTTTACCTCCATTAAAAGCTTTAATTAGATTCTGGAATACTGTGTATGTTTGTAGTATCCACATAGTGAAGACAGTATGAGATCGGAGGGAGGTCAGGGGGAAAAAAGAGATTTTATTGCAGCAATTTTTTTTCACAGCCAAAGAAAATAATTTGTAATGAGGGATTTATGAAGTGAGTTCTTAGGTTATCAAGAGAAGACTGAAAATAAAGGTCAAGAGATGAATTAACTTCAGTGTGTACATCCTTTCACATGGAGAAAAGTACTGAGACCAATGGTCCCTCCACTCTCATGGACAGAGGCATGGCCAAGTTGAAGCCAGACATATTTTTAAGGAAGAACAATTAAATGTTGGAAAATTTTCCCATGAGAACTGACTGGATTCTCCACCTCCCTCTATTCTTGAAAAGTGTCTTATGCCAGTGCCTGCTGGAAGACCTGCAGTGAGCAAACACAAATCACTGGATTCACTTGTGGGACAAGAGAGCAAGCATCCGTGTCACATGGACACACTGATACAACACATGTTCTGCTCTAAAAACCCACACATGAAAAGTGAACAGAAGCTTACTGCTTCTGCATAGATGCAACAGTTTCAGGTCCAGATGGTGACTCCAATGTGGTACCCAAATCAAACAGGTTTTATGTTCATGCTCTTTTGGGGGGAACTGCATGTGTCTCTCAACCATTGCAAACGAATCTAATGTTTTAATATGGCCACCAAATATATCTCAAGAGGTATTCTGAAGCACAAGACTTGAACAAGCACCCCACTCCTTCATACATTTACGGATTAACCAGCACAGTGAAAAGCCTGCTACATTTCATTTGTCTGCTCTTTACAGAACAAGAGCAACCCTCACGTCCAAGGAATATATCTTAGTTCTTGACATAAGAACTTCTGCAGTGGCTGAGGCAATGGAAGAGAGAAATCCACTGTGACTTGTTTATTCAGTAGAAGAACAGGGATTTCTTTCTGTCAGAAACAGAAACAGAAAATCTTTGTAAGTATACATGTATACAAGGCAACTGCTTCCAACCAAGCAGCTTGAGTGCCAATATCTAGAGATGGGACACAGGGCTGCCTTTTATAAGTCTGTTAAAACACCAATGCAGCTCCTAAATAAGGCTGTTATTTTGGTTATGAGATCTAACCAGAAAAAACTGGCTGGGTAATGAATAGGATACTCATCTGATTTCTACATATGAATAGGGAGAAACTACAGCATAAAAGGAAAATACCCATGAAAGTGTCTGCACTTTGTAAGCGCCTATTCTAATTAAATATTCATAGCACTTTGAAAAGTATTGGACCAGCATCATGCAAGCAGTTTTCCATGTGTCTGCCTGGAATATTTCTAGACTTTACAATTTCAAATAAGCGTAAAATGCTGAAAATTGGATTCTTATTCACTCCTTCGTCTGCTGGGAAAATAAATAAATAAACTGAAGCAGACTTTTAAATGACAAATGAGGTCTTGTCAAAGGGATGGTAATATCTCTTTTTCCATGTTCCAGCCTGTGATCAAAGGAAGCTTTCTGGCTTTGGAATAACGTATGGCTTGTAGCATAGGCACACCAGCAAGAGACCACAACATGCAGCTGCTAAATAGGATTTTCAAGTTAAAAAGACAAGACAAGCTGTTGGGGGAAGGAGTGCTACTTTTGTGTTCTACAGGTGGGAACAGAAGCAGAGACAATTGTCTGTCCCAGGTGACAGCAAAAGGCTGCAACCAATCTGGGGTGCAAATACAAACCAGAGCCAGGTGCCTGCACTGTGAGCCACGTGGTCTTGTAGCCTTGGTTCTCTGCAGGCTCTGTCTTCAGCTTGAATATTTTATCCAGGTCTTCTGTGCAGTACAGAGTGAGAGGGACATGCCTCCAGAGGGTGAGTCTTTCCTCTCCCTTCCCTCTCATCCCACCCCACCACCAGAGATGGGTAGCTCATCTAGAACCTCCTGTGCAAGTGACAAAGCACTTTCTCTTGGGATTACACTTCGTACTTACTGGTTCCTAAATCACTGGGTGTTCATGCCATGATACTGAAAGCTGGGGAGCTCCAAGGTGGGTGAGAGGTTTATGTGGTTCCAGAGCTAGCACTGACTGTGCCTTGTAGAGCTATGCTGGTATGACACCGAGAAATGGTTGAAACAAGTCACACTATCACTGTGGAGAGATGTCCTGGAGCAGTGCTAGTTTGGAGGTGTTGCCCTGTGGTCTACACACAGCCTGAATTTGCTTTTACATGGTGCAGATGAGGGAAAACACCAGTTAAATTAGACTAAAGCCTCAAGCATCCTTAAAAGTCCTGTCATTGTAAATTGAAATACTTATGTGGAATTAGGACCCATGCTTTTGATGTTTGTAGCCAAATGTTGTGGACATCAGTTTTGTTCATGCTTACCAATTCTGAAGTTGAGGTGAAAAGTTGCACAAATATATTCTTATTACAAATTTGATATGCGCTGCAGCCCAGGGCAAAAAATATGCTGTTTGAGAGACCACTTTTTGAAAATGTGGGCACGTGTGTATAACTTGGCTGAAAGATGACTAAGGTGTTGACACAATAACCAATATAAATATTTGAAAGGTGTCAACATCAAGGTCTGGATTTTACCCGCAGATGCCAGCACAATGTTTCCATTGATTAGCTGTTCTGTAATATAAGCCTGTGTATGGAAAATGTATTTTAAAAAGAGTCTTATATAGATCATGCCAGGATTTCACTTCCCCTGCTTTTGTTGTATCAGTCTGAGCTGACTAAACCCACTGGAAGTTCACAGATGTTTTTATTACAAGTTAAAATCAGGGGCTTATTGTAAAAAAACAGGGAAAAAAAAGGAAAAATTTCCGGACTGATTGAGGCTCAGAAGAGCGTTGTTATTTGGGTCCATTATTTCCTGGATAATATTCTCTTTTGATTAACAGGTCAGCAGGCAGCTTTGACTACCATAATGCTCATTCAGAGTGTTAATATTCCTTCTATGTGGACACGGAGCTGGAGGTTATTCTTTGTCTAGTGAGCTACTTGCATTGTGCAGGTGTGCTCAAATCTCTCGAGAACACTTACAAATTTCAAATCTTTTTTTTTATTCCTGCATTTAAGCAGTGCCTCTTTGTAACAGCCATACGTACAAAAAGTCATCTGTCACATTTGTGGCAGAGGTGGGGGCCCAGATCAGATCTTCTGAGCCTGTGGTCTTATGTTCCAACTCAATAAAGCAGTTAGCACATGTTGCCTTGTTTTATGATGGAAAAAGATCCTGTTAGTCCCATTAACTTTGTGAAGCGAATTCTGTGTTTGAAGTTAGCCGTGTGCCATATCTAATGCCATACCTAATGGAAATAGGTCTTCAACTATGTTGTTCATTATTTTCTGCCTGTGACACTCACACATATCCTCATCATTAATAAAGCTTTTTCCATGGAACATGCTTTCCACATGCACATAATTAACACCCCTTTTATTATTAAAGAATTGATTGGAGAAATTTTGAAGGACCAAAATTAAGTTTAAATAGATTCCAAAATTAGCACGTCACAAAGGACGGTCAATTACTTGCCTATCAGAAAAAAAAAAAAATCATTAAAATGTTACAAAATAATTAAAACTTTCCATTTGAAGATTTAGGAATGAAGCCCACTATCCTTTCATTATGAAATATGTTTTTATTTTGAATTTTTTTACTGCACATGCTAGTAGCCTTTAAAATGATGTTTTTTAAAAAGTGAAGTATTTCAGTGAGCTGTAAAGATCATATATGAGATAATTTCTCTGTCATGTAAAACATTGAAATATTTGGGGCTTTGCTCTGATTTGGGCAGAAACATGTCTGGAATTTCCAAGCTCCTTCACAAAGTGAAAGTCTGGAGCTTCCATTTCCATGCAGCTTTATCACAGAATTACTTAGTAAAGCCTGGAGTGAGGAACTGTTGCATTTTTCAGTTTGGTTTCCATTTGAATTGAGCCATGACTGAAGCTGTGCCAGGTCAAATTGAACAAAACTTCAGAATAATCGTTTTGGTTCCAGGAAAAAAAAAAAAAAAAAAATTAGAGATTCAAGCTATTTTTTTGTTTAAGTCCCCTCCCTGAAAAAGCTACAAAAAAGTTACTAATAATTTTAGTGCTATTGGCCAACAATGATCTCCATCTAGGGTTATGAAACTGTAGGTTAGGCTAAACTAAGCCCATCCAGCCTGTTAAATCTATTCAGCATGGAAATTAGGTCCTTAAAATGAAGATATTAAAGAGCTGGTTACTTTGTGCTGGTTTTTTTTTTTTTCTTTGCTTTCTTTTATCTTACAGCACTTAATACACCCACAGATCTGTACACAACAGAATAGTGTCCAGATTTTACAAACATAGGAAATATTCCATAAAAGCATTTAACGAGGTTACAAATAGTCCAAGCGTTGTTAATATTTACCCTGTAGATGATGAGCTTCCCTTGTTTGCAGACCTTGATGTGAAAATCGTTTTGACCCCATTGAGCATAACGTTAGTGATATTTTGTTAATGGAATTGGCACAGGGACAGAATACAGGTGTCCTTTTATTGAGCTGTGTCTTGCTGGTGAGTGGCAGGGTGATATGCAGTGAGTGGCTGGGTCAGACTTGTCCTGGACACTGTCAAGCTCTGCATGAGGGATGAGGAACCTTTGAGCAGCCTCAGGCAGATGCAAAACAAGAGCTGCACAGCTGCAGACTGCAAACCTGCTCAGATCACGGTAGCAGGCTTTAATTTAACAGGCTCTTTTGAGGAACATTACATGTCGGTTAGCAAGGAAACCCTCAGCTGGCCTCCAGGTGACACCACATTGTGCCACACCAGGGAAAACTCCAGGTAGATCTCCAGTGGCCTCTGCATTAGAGATGTGGGAGACAAACTGATTTTGGCATTTTTATGTGTGCTATGTGTTCTTTCAGGTCATTTTATTACCCTCTGAAGTGCCTTAGCTTCCCATAAAAAACAGAGCTCCCTGGGCTTTGTGCACGTGTTG
Source organism: Coracias cyanogaster (assembly GCA_033124195.1). Lineage (NCBI taxonomy): Eukaryota > Metazoa > Chordata > Aves > Coraciiformes > Coraciidae > Coracias > Coracias cyanogaster. Next base: position 36,226 of record JAVSBS010024418.1, on the reverse strand, counting down.
TAGGAGAGCACATCAGGCACTTCTGCAGCCTCTGTGCTCAGCAAGGGTTTCTTCCCAAAACCATGAGCTTTTGCAGCAGTGGGAACCATGATGCTTGTCCTACCATAACACCATGCCCTGGAGGACTGTCCAGCCCGTATGTCTGGGCTGCCAGACTCCTGGGGTTGTTTATTCAGTGGGACTGAAGGTAATGTTATTAGTGCTGTGGATGCTGTAGGTACTCTGAGATGTGTGAAGAGAGGGTACCATGTTCTGTGTTCATATTTAGTCTAAAAGAAGTAGAATACCTTTCCTAAAGATTAGAACAATGAGAGTGGCCTTCTAGTTAGTGTAAAATAGATAAAAGGCCAAAATACTTTGCAGACAAGGCACAAGTGATAGTGGAGGATACTATGCATGACTTGGGCCTATCAGGAGATAAGAGGACAAATGCCCTTGCACTTTTGTGCAAGATGAGGATAACCAGGTGGATATCTCTGTTACAACTGGCTGTAGAGGCATGATGGGTGGTGTAGGGTACTTTGGTGGGTGGTGTCAGGGTAGTAATGTTGAGATGCTCATAGAATCGTAGAATTGTTCTGGTTGGAAAAGACCTTCAAGATATCAAGTCCAGCTATTAACCTGGCACTGCCAGGTCACCACTAAACCATATCCCTAAGCGCCACATCTACACAGCTTTTAAATACCTCCAGGGATGGTGACTCCGCTACTTCCTTGGGCAGCCTGTTCCAGGCCTTGACAACCCCTTTGGTGACAAAATTTTTCCTAATATCCAACCTAAACCTCCCCTGGCACAACCTGAGGCTACTTCCTCTTGCCCTCCTGTTTGCTACATGTGAGAACAGACCAACACCCACCTGACTACAACCTCCTTTTGGGTAGTTATAGAGAGCAACAAGGCCTCCTTTTCTCCCAGCTAAACAACCCCAGTTCCCTCAGCTGGTCCTAGTAAGTCTTGCTCTCTGGACCCTTCACCACATGATGCCACATCTAAACATGGTTGAGTGCAAACCCAACTGTAGAACTAGAACTTACTACTTTTTTTTTTTTTTTTAAAGCAGTTGAATACAGTAATTCCAGGTTTCTAGATCTTCAACCTTCCTTTCTAAATCTCTGCATATTACAGCAGGTACTGAAAATTATGCCACTCACTGTCTGAATCTGCCTGGAGCTTAACCATAAGGCAGCTCAGATCTTAGAAACACTTTCAGAGAGCATTAGTCTCTTTCCAAGATTAAGCGTGCTCTTTAAATGCTGCTTTCAGATGGTATTTTGTTCTGGGGTTAAACTCCACAATTAAAGGTGGTGTATTCTTTCAATAAGCATGAAGACTGGGTAAACTTTTTCCAAGGAGTGATAAATCCTGGCAATGAATACCACTTCTGGGCAGAAACTGAGAGCTTGCTGTACTCCAAGGGGGAGAAATAGCAGGGACACTGGAAAATGTAGTAGGAGAAAATATTTATGCTGCCTTTGGGGAGAGGGGAAGGTGGCCTCTTAAATCCCTTCCTACTCTTTATTTCTGTGACTCATCCAGACCTGCCTGTAATGGGCTGTTGCATCGCTGTATTGTTAGTTTAACGTCTATGTATCCTGAACAGCCAGTGGGTCAGTAAAAGAAGCTCTTTGTGCCTTTAGGGGGAGAGAATGGCATGAGGGTTGTTCTTGGAAGAGGCCCAGGAAAAGTGTGGGGTGAGGAGGGAGAAGGGAGTAAAAAAAAAAAAAAATCTGAACCAAAAAACTCCCCAGAAAAGGGAAAAAAAAGAAAAAGAAAAAAAAAGGTGTCTGTTTCACAAATGCTGAACTTCAGCAGAACTGCCATTTCCTGAGCCTGCACAAACTGTACTGACCTGCGGCGTTCGCAGGCCTGGCAGAGAGGGATGGAGCCAGACGTTGACATGGCCACAGAGTTGGCTTCCCTAGGTCCCAGGGAAAAGCTGATGGGCAGCCAGGTCAATGAGTACCTGATGCTGTCTTTACCAAGGAGAGCAGTGCAAGCTGAGCAGTAAAGCTTGGCCTGGCTTGAAGTGCAAGGAGGAGCTGCATATAATAACCGTTGCCTTTCACACCACAGTCTGCAATGGCAGCATTTACAGCAGCCATTTTGTCTTTGAAACATGTTGCTGAGTAGAATTACCCTAATTACTACATCCCCTGATGAGGTGAGCCTTTGGAGAGCTGTTTGGACCTCCCTTCTACGGTGAGCTTTTTGTTCTTTGGTGCTTCATGGGTAAATGTGCTGCTGAGAGAAGGAAACAAGTCAAATTTCTTGGAGTATAAAGAAGATCTGGGGTTATTCCAAAAGGAACAGCCAAGTCAGATGGGGACCATCTTTCTGGTAACAGAGTCCAAGCGGGGAATAGTCAGGGAGGAGCCTTATCAGTTCAGAATAACTTTATTCTCTCTGTTTCAGGGAACAATGCATTTATTTGGGTCAGTGACAACACTGCTCACACTGGGTAGGGAAGGTGGGAGGCAATGGCTACATGCCATATTCTAACAGACTTTCTTCAGTGCCAACAATGGACAATAGAGAATTTTATCACCAACAGTTTTCCTGGAAAACTTCAAGGGATGTATTACATGTTAGATAGAAATGAGTCTTAAAATCTTAGAGAAATTGAAAGCTTCATGGCTGAAAGTGAACTAGGATTAAAATTACAGAACAAACATTACCTTCAGGAAGACAATGGAGCCGGCAGCCATCACATCTTAAAGGCATCTAGGTCTTTCTTTCCTCCTTTAGTCACTGGGCACAATAATGTGCTGGAACAAGAAACTGTGTGGAATAGCATCAGAAAGACCTCTTCTTTCTTCCTCTGACTGTTTCACAGAACTACATTGCTTTTTTACATAAAAACAGCACAATGTTTTGAGGGAAGGAGTCAGGCCTCATCTTTCCTAGTGGTTGGAGGTATTGGATAGTGAAGTCCCTCCAGAACGTGAAGTGACTGTGTTCTGACTCTGAAAAAACAAGTTCCTCATTGCTTGCAAGAGAAAGCAAACAAAGAATAGTTCAGATGTCTTCCATGTTCTCTATTTTTATTTTTTTTTTAGTGTGAGTCCTAAGTTTTTCCATAGCTCAAGATAATGGTGAACATCTGCTTGGCTAAGATATCTGGGACACTGCAGGAGAGAGGGAAACATCTTGAGAGGTGTCATAATCTACATCAATCATGTATGTAGTGTTGCTATGTTGTACTTTTATAGTTTATGCCAATGTTCTCACCAAAACCCTCCAGAAATTTAATGGATACACCCAAAAGGTGGGAAGCTTTCCCAGCTTCTGGGTCTTAGGCTGCACTTACCACATCCTCATTATGCATTAGAAAGAGACACTGAATGTGCAGGTGTCTGATTATCTGCCCTGCTTTCCAGATGAACATAATATGGAAAACTAGACAACTCAGAATGGCAAAATGCTGTGGAGCTCACTCTCCCTGTAGCTGAGATACAGCCAAAGTCAGCATAGACAGAGACTAGCAAATTGCCATTGGCACAGATATGCAAATTGTCATGAATACCAGAAAATGGACATGTCTATAAGTGACAGATGGGAATTTGCCTGGTCCTTCCTCTATTCCTCTCATATAGGAGGTAGTTCTCTCCTCAAATTCCTAATAAGCTACTCTTGAGGGGAAAGACTCTGTGTATGGATCTTTTGCCTTGTGATTTGAGGACATCTGGACAAAGGAAGTTTGGTGAGACCAAAATCTACTTTGCTGTTTGTTTTCCAAGTGTGTTGAGTTGTTAGTACTGTGTTAGCAGTGTATTGGGTCAGTCAATCTGTTTGTTGTCTTGGCTTTAGTTCTTCAGGTAGTAAGTCATGTCTCAAGTGAATGGTTTGGCCAAAGCTATCAGTGGGTTAACATATGTCTGGGAGAATGACTGAGGAAGGTGAACAGTTGCCTACAGATCAGGGCACTTAGGTTGGATGGGGGAGATGTAGGGTCCAGACATTGCTTTCTTCTTGGACATATAAGCCTTGCCTGACAGGCTTTACTGCAGCACAGGTTCAAGAGGAGAGATAGAACATGACCTCTTTTTCCCTACCAGCTAAGCTATTCTGTATCTTGACAGCTCCTACCAAGAGGATGATGTTGATTGTAGTTAATAAGTTCGGTGAGAAAACTAAATTTCATAAAATAAAGCATATGCTCTGCCATGGGCCGAGTGCTGAGTTTTTTCTCAGAGATGTTCAATTTAGTGCTTACGTGGGATGCACATGGCTTTGACTCATAAGTCAGCACAGATCACCCAGACCTTCAACAAGCAGGCAGAAGTGGGAGTTCAAATGTGTGTTTTTAATACCTCCTGTTAGGTCCAGGCAGTTGCCTGCTCTGCATGTTGGTCTGCCGAGGTCCTAAATCTGAAGGGACCAATGATTTTACTCTGATCAGTGATGCCTCATTGTTTATTAATAGAATTTCCATTATCCAGGTTTGAGTTTCAGTGCTCTTTTAGTCTGCCTGAGCTGTGCACAATCACGTCACTATGCCTGGTCTCCTCAGGTGCTCATGCAGGTGCTCTGAGCCATGATTTTGTCACTGTGAAGTGCACTACTTTTGCCCAAGCATTGCATTTTAACTCATATTTATGCCAGCTAAACCAGACAGAAAGCATACAGCTCGGCATCTTGCCTCCTGGTTTAGGTCCCCTGGAACTCTGCTGCCATTGCATGCTGAGGAGAACCAGTGGCTGGGCATAGCAGATCAGTGCTCATACCTGACTGCAGTTCCAGGCTGCTCCCACCAATTAGCCTTGCTGGTTCAACAACTAAATCATAAATCACATTTTGGTGCCGGCTTTCATTTCTAAAACACACCATAAACGTTAATCGTGACATCCTTGTTAAGTACCAGTAGGTTCAATGGTCAAAATTAGTAACTTGCAGACATTTTATTATCCAAGACAGCAGTTTCGCACTGTGCAGAGCTGAAAATAACCAGGCACATAGATGATAATCAGTGTAACCTTATGAGACAGATTCTGGCCAATGTCTCAGGACATGCATCAGTTTGGTGGTAGCATTCAGAATTCTGTTCCATGTCCAGAGTATTAAAACCAGGTGTTGAAGTATGTGAAGGATGAATTAGAAGGAAATTCTTCACTCTGAGGGTGGTGAGACACTGGAAGAGGTTGCCCAGAGGGGTTGTGGGTGCTCCATCCCTGGAGGTGTTCAAGGTAAGGTTGGATGGGGCCTTGAGCAACCTGGTCTGGTGGGAGGTGTCCCTGCCATGGCAGGAGGGTTGGAACTAGATGATCTTTGAAGTCCCTTTTAACCCAAACCATTCTATGATTGTATGAATTGTTTAGAAAATAATAATAAAAAGACATTTTTAAAAACTATACAAGCAGACTAGATTTTGCTTTTGATACGAGTAGCAATAATCCATTGATTTCATGCAGTGTTACATGTGGAAAGGCTGTTGCTCATGACCAAAGGGAAGCCCTCACACCAGAAGTCAATCTGGGTATGTGCAGCTGAATGCCAGTGCTCAGGCTGGTCATCCCATGAGGCTGAAGGCTGATCGAAGGCAAATCAGGTCATTGTGCAGTATCACTTGCACCAACGGTCTTTAGTGAAGGAGCAGCCAGAGACTTCTCTGAAGCTAAAATAGATTTTGATGCAACATGGAGAAACTCACTCTGAACAAAATCCACAAAAAAAAGGGGGTTTGGCACTCAGTGGATTGCAAAATGTTAGCCAGCTGGATTTTGCTCGCATCACGCTGGCTAGCTGCTTTGAAACCCACTACTTCTTTGATCCCAGTCCTACCAATACTGTTGGACCTCTGCAGTACAATGAGCTTGAGGTCAGTAAAACATTTTTCAGTTGTGGTGGAAGCATTTAAGTTGGAATTTGTTAAATCAGGGGCACAATTCCATGGGTAGAAATTGAACCCTACGTGTGACATTTCTCTTCTTATTACACTTTAAAGTATTAAATTGTGCAGGTTTTTACTTCCATTAAAAACAAGTTGTCAGATTTAGCGTTTTGTTACTTTGAAGTCCTTCTTTTATTTTTCCCTAAAGGGCTTTAACTTTCAGACGTGGTTATCCTTAAAAATATATTTTAAATGTTGGTTTTGAAACCTTACAAAGGATACGGTATTGGAGAAATTCAGGATGGAATGACTTTCTCAAGGGCAACAGTTGGGGAATAGCAAAATATCTCAAGTTTTCTTCCACCCCCACATTTCCCTTCAGTTTCCAGTATATTTAATTGGCTGTCAGCTCTTTCTACCTCCTGTACAGAGTTTAATGCTGAACTTTTAGTTAAGCTTTTCTTAGAATTAGTTTCTACTGAAACTGATTCCGGAGGATTCACCCATTCCCATCAGCAGTCTGAGTTAGTAACGCCTGTGATTGCTCCTTTGTAAACATAACCATTATTAATGCTAGAGCAACGTTCCTAAAATACTGAAAAGGAAGCTAAAGTCTTATGGATCCAAGTCTGATTTGTAATGGATAAGAGCAGTGTGTCTTTACTTCAGATGGAGAGCTGCAGCATTCCCCACTGTGGGAAATGTGCAAGGGGAGAAACAAAAAGTACCCAAGGTGATGTTTAAAGACCTTCCACCTACGTGATCAGTCACAGGAGAGGCCACAGACATGGGTCTTACTGCATTGGTCCCGGAGTCCATGTGAAAGGCATCTATTGTTGCAAGGACATCCACACAGCTGTTGGCCATTTCTAAAGCTACTCTCCTTCCCTGCCCTAACCATACAATGCCTTCAAATCTTATTCCATCTCTTTCTATATGTTAGGAGGACACAAGACCAGGGCTGATCACCACCTTGCTTGCATTACCTTCCACCTACAGAGAAAAGAGTTATTCCTCACTCTGCTTTTTTCATAGGTTATCCTGGCTTAGCCCCAACCTTTTTGCTTCTGCTGGAAGTGTGAATATGACTGTTGTGGAAATGGCCAGCAAAAACCCAACCGGAATATACGTGTTTGTGAGCCAAGGCATGTCCTTCTACACAGCCTGAAAAGTCTTGAGCGCCCTCAATGACATGACCATAAAGTCAGTGAGAGGAGACAAGAACTGTCATGCACCTCTGGAGCATTTCATAATAATCAGCTCCAAGCAGAGCCTTCTCTTGCAGACACCTCAGTGCCTCTGCTGATTGGAACACAACCTGGTAGGAAACTTAACTGGAAAATTCATACTGCTACTTTTCTTTCCATTTCCTATTACCTGACAACTCCTAAATCTTTGGGGGAAGTAGGAAACTTCCTTTAGAATTATCTACTCAGTGACAGCTAAAGTCCTCTGGCTCTTTGCTGTTACTACTACAATTTTCTATGCAGAAATAATATAAAAGTAATACAAATGGTTTCTGATTACACAAACATAACAGAATAAACATTTATACAGGAATGTAATTCCTTTTTCTTTTAAGTAAGGTTCTAGAGGTATATAATTTTAAATTATCTTAAATTCCCCCAGGTAATATTTAGAGGGGAATAAATTTGCCTGTTGCCAGTTCTCAGTTGTGAGATCTATTTACAGGCTTAGTGTATTGACATATTTTTGTTCTTTCAAAAATAAAATTTTCCGTTAGAGGAAACTAACCCCCAATTCAGAGAGCAACATCTCTGTTGCTCAGACTTGCCAAATCAAATTTGTTTTGCCAACTCAAAAGTAATGTGTAATCCCTTTCTAAATCCAATTTTCCTTTCCCTTGTTATCCTTCTCAGGAAAGCTCTAACATATAAACCTTCCAGTCTTCACATAGTTTGACATGCACAAGGTGGCCCTTTTATCTTGACAGTCATTCAAAGTCTGGACTGTTCTGTGACTTTATGTAAAATTTAAGTTAAAAGTGAATATGCCAATAAATACACCTCACCTGATGGGCTAATGATTTTGGAGGGTGGAATGGTGTTTCTCATGGTGTTCTCTCTTGCTTGATCTCTTGTTCTGAGATGTCATGGATCACAGAGGCCCCACTTGAATATGAGACCTTGAGTTTTGCCAACTCACTGTGACATATGGCAAGAAGTGCTAAAGGAAGACTCAGCTTAAGACTATGCAGAGGTAATTTAGCAAAGAAGGCTAACATTATTCAGATTGTGCCCTATGACCCTTTATGGCCTTCACAGGCAGGATATGTTTATTACCAACATTTGCTCTTACTTGGGTATCTGCGATGTATCTCTTCTGCATGCTCAAAACAGTTTTTTATATATGCAGGAACTAGAGAGGTTGCCGAGGTGCTAGTGTGCTCACTTCTGTCTACTCTTCTGACAAATGTCCTGGTATGTCCTTGGTCTTTTTTTAACCACAACTGTGGAATGAGATTTTCGTGCTTAAGGATTTGAGCTACTGAATGATGTAGAAAATGAGGACAGTAAGAGAACGGAGTAACATGGAGTATACAAGAGTCTGAGCAAGAGGCAGAAGGTGGAATGTGGGTGTTTGAGAGGTGGAGGTACAGAGAGTCTGAGGAAGAATACAAAATGTCAGAGTTTTGCACTTGGAAGAGAAGCTGAAGAAATCACCCAGGAAGCAGTAAAGGGGAGAAGGGTCCAGAGTTAGGGGAAGGTTAGATACAGATGGAGTTGTCCTCTATAAGTATCAGAAGCAGACAGAGCCTTGGGAAAGCCAAAGGCTGTTGCACTAAGCGAAAGGCCTCTTGTTATGTCCTAGGCACAATCCATACTCATTTAGGGACAATACGGTGCTACCCCATCATGGCAGGTCTGAGGAGATGTGCTGCTCCTGTATGTCTCTGACAATGTCTCCTGGATGTCTCTGGGGGCTGGTATGGTGAGCAAGGTTGTCCCACTGCCCCCTACCTGCTGATTCACAAGAAGACAGGGCTATAGTTTTGCTTTCTCCATGTCCATTTTGGGTGGAGCACATTTTTTTTCTGAATATCACTCATTAAACTGTGCATCTTCGATGTTAAGAACAAAAAATACTAGTATTTTTCACTGCCCCACAAAAAATGTAAAATTGCCCTTTAGGAGAGAAAGAACTGGAGTGAGAGCACATATGAATGATTTTCTTCAACACAACTGTCCTTTGTATTCTGCCAAAGGTAGTAAGAGGATCTTCCAAAGAAAGTCAAATGAGTCTCCCTGACAGGAAAAGTTAATGCTGTTATTGTTATGAAGAATTGCACTAGGATGCAACTGCATTTGTTCAGAGAAATGGCAGTGAGTCATTCTCAAGGAAACCAATTTGAATGATGTTAGGGTTTTGTAGAGTGACACACTGGTCCTTATCATTCAGGATATTATCATCGGTCAAGGAAATTACAAGTATTTTTATATTATTCTTATAAAGGCTGAGGTTATGATTGTGTTGGTTGGATGGTTATCTAAGGGAAAACAGTCAAGATTCCTTTTCCTCTCAATCAGTACAGAAATACTTGTAAGATAGTTGTGGGGGAAAAAAAAAAAAAAAAAGTCTGTCCTAACTTAATTTGTGCCCATTCTAGATGCTCTCAGTGTTCTTTAATATATGCTCAGAATAGCTGACTTAAAATGTAACTGCTCATGCCAAGCCTTTGACAATGTAACTCTCCCACTGGGTGGAAGCTTGAAAACGGCAGTGCAGATCCTTTTCTCTGCTTTGTCCTCAACTACCATTATCCACCATCAAGAGTGAGTTATATTTGCAACTGCTGACAAGTCCCCATCACCCAGCATGAACTGACTAATAAGGAATTCCAAAACCACTATCACAGAAAGCACGAGGAAATGCTTCTGATAAATTACCATCCTTAAATGCCTTGTAGATAAACATCTCATGGTACCTTGACACAAGACAGTTGATAAATAATGGCATGAAAAGACAGTGGGTACATTCAGAGGATGCTTCCATTTTTTGACATGGTACTTTTGAATTTTTTCAGAAGAGAAATCAGGGACTTCCTAACCTTTAGCTTACAAATAAAAAACACAGATGCAGCAAAGTGGTAGATTCAACCTCCGAGTAAGTATGTGTTAATTTCAATTCCTGAGTGTGCTGCATTAAATGGTTCTTGACAGAATTTAATAGGAATTTTGGACATTGTACATTAATAAATAAGTACTACCTTTATTATTTTAAGTGTGGTTTTCCTTAGTTGAGAAAGCCTGGCTCTCTCACTTGATTTATATGATGCTGTTTTAAAAAAGGTAGTAATGATACGTGTGTTATTCATGTACTTGAAGGTCTCTGGGGATTTTAAATATATCTTGCCATGTATGCTCATAAATTGTATCTAAGGTAGACATTTTGGCAAACTGGATATGGAATTAATGTTCTTGAGACTTCCAAACACCATTGATCAAAAATACTTTCAAAATTCTCCAGAACTCCAAACTAATTTCTTTTGAACCTGCCTGTGTGGTCAGTGCACCATCTATCAAATTGTCTTCAGCTCAGAGACATAGTTCATGGGTCTAGGCTGTGTTTCAGTGCAAATTCTGCCCATCACAAAGGCTTGATTTCATCAGTTTGAGATGGAGCAATTGAGTGCGAGGCTCTAACAAAGTAACAAAAAAAGAGTGAAACATGAGTGAGTACCGAACTCAGCATTCTCATGTGTTCATGAGTCTCTCAGTGATGATCTTTTTACACTCAATCTAAAGTGTGAAACACAAAGGCTTTTGCAAACAACATGTTTACTTTAAGCAGTGAGCCACATGGTTTCTGTCAAATGGATTTGGAAGGATGCTCTTGAGAGGGTTTGGAGAGGCAGAATCAAACACGGCAGTGGGGTGACAGCAGGATTCTTGTTTTACTTCCCTCTCTGTATATGGACTTAACTCTTCTGGACCTTTTTCTACAAATCTCCTGTATGTTAATGTTATAGACTCTTTTGGGCACCAAGAGGAATTTTTCCTTACTACCTGTATTGTGCCGATAGTTCTTCATAGCTTTCAGGTAAGAGTGTAATTCTAAAAAGCATCACTACATTCTGGTCTACATAGCTAGTCCAAGTGGGCACCATAAATGTTATTTTCCTTAGTAAAAGTGGATAACAACCTAATTCTTATTTGGCAGAAAACTTTGTTCAAGGTGCAGAAGTAACAAAACTGAAGGCACTTCCCTTGCTTGCAGTTCCAAGTTCTTTCCAGGCCTGTCACCATCCCAAAATGTGTCCTTGATGTCACCCCAGGTGTGCTGCAAGGGCTTTCTTACCTACTGCTTTATTATGTTTTCTGCGGCAGCATGTTTCTATCTTTTGGAGACCAGAGTGTTACTGATCCTGGCCGTTCATCTCCATAGAGAGTTAATTACTTATAATGGGGTTTATTTCCCCCCTATCACACTAAAGGACCATTCTATCTCCCACTGATCTAACCAAATCTCATTCAAACCTTCTTCTTGCTTGATTACCTTTTCAGCATGTGGAAAGAGTCTTTCTCTGTATCTTTGATGGGTCTCCACTGTTCTGCAAAATCTGTTCTGTTTAGTTTGTGGAGATAATTTATTTCCAGTACAGCTGTTTCAGTCTCTGAAATGATACTCTCTGGTGCTTGTAGCAGAAACCTTAAATAGTCCTGTGACATCTTTTTGGGTGATGCTGTGGCATTCAGAGCCATCTTCCAAACTTTATTCAGCCTACTCATCCTCTTAGCTCTGCCCACACCAAGCAAATTGCCTCTTCTAAAAGTTTCCTGTTTGAATGTGTGAGAAACCTTTTTATAAACTGAAAATATCTTCTTCAGCAAAACCAAGCATTTTTTTAGTTTTGCCATGTAGAAATTCTGTACATGATCCACACTTTGTGTTTCTTTTCAGGAACCACATAGGAGAATTTATGAAGGACCTGAGTTTATGCAGCACTGTGGAAAGTGCTGTGATATATTTTACTGTCTTTTAGGAGTGTTTTTTCTATTCAAAGTAATGGAATATGCTGTTCCCAGTCTTTTTTTTGGGGGGGGTTGATGTACGTAACCAGATGAACTGCTATTGAACCTTGCTACTACATGATCAAATTGCTGCTGCAAAGGAAAGTGTGGGAATTCTAGATTCACACAACCTAATAAACCAGACAAAACACTTTGAATTCAAACTTTAAAAGGCTTGATGGACGTCTCCAGTATTAACGTACCTGTGTTTCTGTGTTTCTTTCAGCAAGTCCACATGTTAATGCTTAGAGGACCGTGTCAACATGAACAGAAAGGACTGGGAGTAGAATTTGATTTACTATAGGGAAGTAAATTTCCTGAGGAAAGCTTGTTACTTTACCTGGCAGTACCAAAGTCTGTATTACATTTTCTCCATGACCTGTATGTAAAGTCAAAACCCTATGTAAGCCAAAAACTCCACAGAAAACTGTCCAAAAATGTTTGTAGAGCTGATACTTCCAAAGGCCATCCATTTTCTTTGTGTAAGAGGACATTTCTCCTTTCCGCTGACTTTCATAACAAATATCTTTTTAAAGTATGTCACATTACCTTGTGCTTACTTTCCTATTGACAGTCCACTTGCTTTGCTATTGAAAGTAGTAGTGAAAACAGCAAGTTCTGCTCAAAGACTTTAAAATATTTCATGGTATCATCTAGGCTTAAAAAAATATTCTGACACTAGCCATCCAAATCCTGCTCCATGGACCTCCCAGAGGACACAGGCTCATTCTCCAGAGTAAAAAGCTGTCCCCTTAAATCATTACAGGTCTTGTTCTAGTGTATTTTCCCCTTGTTTGCAACTCTTACCATTTTTAAGACCAACAGTATACAATAGGAAGGCTGTCCCCCTTTCCTAAACATAAACAGGAATCCTGTATTGTTCCTAGGGTAAGGTTTCTGTGCTCTAGGCTGAAGACCCTGCTGCTGTTCAAGCCAGCTCCTTCCCAAAGGTTTGTTTCCCTCTGTCCAGGTCCCTGGGTAGAGGAAAAGCTTCCACTGAAGACACGTGATGCTCTGCTTGGTCAGCCAGAGATATATATCAGTCTTGGCCATAAAATAAAGAAGTTTCATAACAAAAACTTCTAGCTGATCTGTTTCCTGCATTTTGAGTGTTTGCAAATTTTTCTCCTCTCTCGTTCTCTCTCTCTCTTTAAAAAAGAAATGAAAAAAAATGGGTTTCATTGTTTCCCTGTTAGCTCAGAAAAGCCATGAGCCAAGTTAGAGTCCCGTTGCTTTAAATGTGCTGGGGATGGAGCCATCCATCAGGACTCACTGATACCATCTTTGAGCCTTCTTGCTACAGCGGACCCTTCTCTCACTGAGGGACTGTTGATTGGAAAGCTGGAGCACCACAGAAACTTCTTTCATGTCCTGAGGTATCCTGGGCCTTTCTTCTTTGATTTAAGAGGCATGTTTGAGTTCAGGCAAGCATCCCTATGTTAGTGTTTCATGCCTTGCAAGTGTTTCTCTGAATCAAAGCCCACGTAAACTGAGATTGCACAAGTCTCCTTGGACTTTCTCCCTGTTATATAAAGTCTTCTCTCCTGCTTTCCATGCAGCTGTGACCTGTTATCTGTCTAGCTCAGACTGATGGCAGATCTCAAGCAGATTTAGATGGACAGTACTGTAGGTGTGTTGTGTACAATGTTCAAAGCAGGATTCTCAGGGTGATTCCATTCAGTCTGGCACATGAAACCCCAAACCAGCCTTTTGGGACGTGAGATTGGCTGCAACATATATGCCTTCACAAAAGCCTGACCCTGAGCTGCCACATGCCTTCTGTCTCCTTTGATGTTCCCAAATAGAAGTTGGAGCAGAAAGAACCACCAGTGCCCTCTCTGTGGAAGTCCTTTAGATTATCCAAGTCCGTATTTTATTTATTTATAAACCTGTTTTTTAAACTTTTGTTTTTTTATTTTCTTTTTAGCTCCTTGAGCCCTTGCTTCAGTTGAAATGCATTAGTAAATTCCAGTAGAAAAGAGCCTCCCATTTTTTTATGAGAAACTTTGTGATCCATCATACCCCATTGCTCAGCATGATGTTGATCCATTACTGAGGGAAACTCTTCCTTAACAGCTGAGTGCCACAATCTGACAGCAGTGCAGATATTGAAAAATCACCTTATAGGGATTTTTTTCACACTTCTGCCCTACACTTCTAGTATTGGCCACTGCTAAAGAAAGGATACTGTGCTACATAAATCTTTGGTTTGTCTTCATGCCATTTTCTAAAGTTCTTTTTTATGTACTGGTCAAAATTGTTTTTACTTTAGCAGTGTTTTTCAATTGGCATATTTCATGCTGCCCCAAAGACCTGGTCATATTTCTGTCTTTTTTGGGAAGCTAGAGAATTTTGACTAAATTCCTTTTAGGAGGGCTCCAACAATTGTTTAGATCTTGTTTTAACTTTTGGCCATTGCTGTGTTTTGTAAGTACCCTTATTATTTGTTCCGGTTTGATTGCACATATCAGCTCAACCTTTTTCTTCTGGGAAACTTGAATCCTTGATACTTGCCTGCCCTATAGCCAGTATTTCTGGTTTGCAAGGTTGTTTTCACTGGAAGGAGAAATTGGTGACAGGTATTTCTTGAATGCAATCATATTTGCATAAGGAGAACATTCCCAGAGACCTGCAGCAATGAACTAGGAGTAAGTGCCCTTGCTCATAATGCCACATTTCGTCTCAGGTAATTCTATCCTTTTTTATTGTTTTTATTTTATAGGTGCTCTTTGTGATTTTCTTTACCTGCTGCTAGTTATTTTGGTCCCTTGTGCAGACACATACAGGTCTACTAAGCCATGAGCAGTGTGTATTCAGTTCCCAGCCAAACCACCAAAGACAATGTAATAGATGTATATGACATGTAGATTAGCTATATGAACAGTAACTTCTGTTGTTAAGCAAAAGTGCATTCTTTCTGCTTTCCTGTTCACCCCAGAATAAAAGGCTGCTACCAAGTCCATCAGCTTCAGAAAGGTTAGGAAATATAGATCAAAGGTACTACCCTTTGAAGCACTGAATTTTCCAGCAGAATAATGAGAGAGATTTGGGCTCCATCCCAAGTCTTCGCCCAGGCCTATTGGATGGCTGATAGTGTCTTAGGCTTAATATGCCTTATTTTCCCATTCTGAGGTACTGAGATAGCAGTAATTAATTATTAGATAGTCATAAAGCTATAGATACTAGTGTCTATGAAGTGTATTTGGGTCTTTTTCTGTGATCAATGTAGAATTATAAAATTAAATTAATTAACCAGAATTGTGGCAGACACACTTTGTGGGTTACAAGCAGATAACACTGTTTTGTTGGGTTTTGTTTTGTTTTTTTTTAATTTGATCTGGAGGACATATTCTGCAGACTTCAGACATGGCTTCTTCTTTCTGAGCCTTCAAGTCTTTCCATATTGAGCGTGTGGGAAATCAGTTTGGCAATGTTGCTTCATCAGGAAGGAATATTCCAGAGAGTCGGATTTGAGGGATTGGCCTTTGCATGTCTTTTCCCCTCATATTTAAAAGTTTTGCTCCATTCTAGAGATTTAGGATAATTATATCGCTGCCAGAGAGGAACAAGTTAAAACAATATAGCTAGACAACAGGTGAACAACAATGTCATTAAATAAACAACTGGAGGATTTAAGAAATTTGGAGTAACATCTCTACTTTAGTGAAAATGTGTGTGTATGTTCGTGAGGTAGGGAAACCAGAGGGTATTCCCTCAGTAGTGTTTTCTGACGTGCCAAGAAGAATAAAAAGATACTAATATACGGTTATTTTTCTAATGGCCACAGAAACTCTATTAAAGCTTCTGCCCCTGTGCTGACATGAGGGTTTGGACAGCTGAATGCTGATCCTTTACCTCCAGAGATTTTGCAGAGAAGATGTGGTGTAACTTCCCACCAGGTCAGTGCTTGCTCTGCTCACGCATTTTGCTGCTGAGCCATTCATCTGTCAGCACCAGCACGCACTCCCCTCGGTGCTCTGTCTCTGGGGTCAGCATGACCTGGGCTGTGGCTACAACAGCAACTCCTGGCTACCCCTGCCTGTTGGCCCCAAATGGGCCCTTTGTCACTACAACAATATTTTTTCTGCTTTGACCTGGCAGGTCCTTCTCTTGATGAATCTTTTCTCTTGACCCTTGTTTTCTGCCCACTTGGTATGATCAGACATTTTTTTGCTCTGCTAACTTATGATGGAGGATGGTGTTTTGCCTCCAGCTTGTTGATAGCTTTGGTTCCACCCTTAATACCCTACTTGAGGCTCTAAAATTCCTCTTTAACCCCTTTCCGCTCTCCTGTGAATATTTTAAATCTCCTTTAATTATTTATTTTCCAGTTTTTCAGCTTTATATGTTTTCCCTTTTATAGGATGCTCTTTTCCACCAAACCCTTTATTTGCCTTTACTGGACTCTTTTGCTTCTTTGAGCCCACAAGCACTTGCTCACCCATCTGTTCTGGGGATGGCTCTGAAACATCTTTCTTTCTCCTCCAGAATTATCTTTGGAAGGAAACTGTCTCTGAACTGACACTAACCTTTTCCCAAGGGGCCAGGATGTGTTTGAATTTCAGTCCTCTTCTTTCTTTTTCTTCCAGTGAAGTTTCTTGTGGGAACATCTCCCAAAACGCAAGTTCTTCTAATGTATCATCCCTGATTGTTTTCAGATATAAATTAGACATTTTAAAACTCAAAAGTCATTAGTAATTGAAGGAACTTCAAATCTGGCAGAACATTACTGCCCTACCTTTCCAAATGTTGCAAGATATTCTTGGCTTATTGTATATTATATAACAGAGCTTTTAAACACAGATTATCTTCAGAAAGAGAGTGAGTGATTATTGTCAAACCACAGTGATGAATTAGCTGAAGCTGATGACATGCATTTGCAGAAGGAGCTGACCAAGAGAAGTAGCCAGCCTGTTCTGGGAGTAAGAATGTTCTTATAGATAAATAATACATGTGATCCTACATTTGTTCTTCTCTTGGAGTGATTTTTCTGACTTCAGAATAAACAGAAACTTTGTTTACATTGTGGCTGTCTGCTTTTCATAGGGCTAACTAAGGAGTTCTTCCTGTCAGTGTAGGAAAGCATTGGCCAAAACTGGGGTCACAGCAAGATAAAATATCTTCTGTTTTCTTTTGGAAGTCCTGCCATACAAGCAATTTCTGACCGATGGAGTGAGTATAACTCATGCTTTTTTCTAGGACTCTTACTGGCTTCAGGAGAAGACCTATATTGGTACCAAAGTTAAAGGAGCAGACTTTTAATGCCTTGATTTACTTATGCATTTTAAATAGATGTTGCTTCTGAGTACTAAGATTTTAGTTTTTAAAAATAATAAAAGGGTATGTCTTGGACAATATTATGCTCCTTGTTAAGGAAGTTTGTGCACCCTACTCTGACTTCAAAAATTCTTTTAAAATTGGGAATACTTTACCTGATTTTTTACTTGACTTATCATTAGAAGCTTGTGCTTTCTGGGAGGAGTAAATGATAATCCACTTCTGTGAATATATAATAACTTTACCTTTTTTGAGTATTTAATGTACAGGTTAAATATGAGTCCAGCCAAAACTCCCATTCCTGCTGGTACAATTTTGCCCTTTTTGTAACTAGCAGCTTGCCAAAGAATGTAGTGGATTCTCCGTTGCGTATAGCCTTTAAATCAGACTGAATATCTTTCCAAGAAAGATGCCCTGAGTCAACCACCACTTATTGGAACTGATTTAGGAGTTGTTGGGCAACCTCCTCTGGGCTATGCTCTGCAGATATCCGAGAAGGTGAGTGCAAAGTTTCCATACGATCTTAAAATCTACAAATACATGGTTGATCTTTGAAATACCAAGGTCTTTTAAAAGTTTTCCTTTTTTCGTCAGGAAGGTTTAAAGATCTTTGATGTGTTAATGATCAAAGTCACATGGCTAGATGATAAATCTCAGATGAAAGAAGTAGATGGTGAGTTAAGACTTCTTCCTCACCTCTGCCTGGGATCCATGGCACATCTTAGTAACTTCCATAATAAACAGTATGTGTGTTCATGGGATTGGGCACAATTTTAATTGCAGCTCAGTAGGAAGTTGTTTTCCCATTCTATGAAAGCTCCCTAGATTTTTCAAAATGTTCTCATGCTTTGCAAGAGCTGAAATCATACCAGCCTTACACTCCCCTCTAGCCTAAAGCCCTGGGATTATAATGCCATGTCCTTGTTCTGGGTCAGATGGAGCAGGAGATTGATGTTTTGTCTCCAAATTTTCCTGAAAAAGTTGAGCTGGGGACTATGGACTGTTTCCCTGCAAAAGTCCATCTCCTTCTCTATTTGAATAGCAGCTCTATCCTGGAGGCTGAAACTTTCCCTGGGGAAACTGGCCAGTGTTTTCTGGTGAAAACATCATTTCTCACAATTTGATATTTCTTGGAAAACACCTTCCTCCCCAAATAGTAAAATATTTTGTCAGAAAATTAATGACCAAGTCTACTAGCAATGATTGTGAAAAAAGCTGCACTCAGATATAGAGAGAGATGACTTAAAGCTGTGATGCTTTAAGAATCACAGAAGCTTTGTGGACCACCAGAGATAATAAATCATAACAACTGTGAAGGCCAAGATGAAAACACTATCAAATAGAATACAAATTGCTTCTTCTCTTTTAAGTGTTCCGAAGTTTTTTAATGAATTTGTTCAGATACTTTTAAATCAAAATTTTCTGTCAATGCTAGTGTATACATAGGGCAAAAAAAAAAAAAGAAGACAAAT
The DNA here is from genome assembly GCA_033124195.1 of Coracias cyanogaster. NCBI lineage: Eukaryota > Metazoa > Chordata > Aves > Coraciiformes > Coraciidae > Coracias > Coracias cyanogaster. The sequence goes on along the minus strand of JAVSBS010024418.1, from coordinate 17,617 downwards.
TTTTCTTCTCAAAATCAGATTTATTAAGTGTAAATAAAGGTCCTTCCCAGTCTGTCTGAAGCTGGCAGTGCTAAAATTTAACTTTGCAGAAAGTATTTAACATAACGTGTGTAAATATTATGTTAAAGTTTTCATGTCCTGTTTTGAACAGTGGCAAAAATTTCCTTTCAGTCTTTAGGTTTTCCACTAATTTCTTTCATATTAAAGCAGAGCAGGCTAAAAAAACTGCTGATCAGATCTTTACTGAGCTTTATTGTAATGTAATTTAAGTGGATGCAGACGGCTGGTTTTTCTTTTTCTTTATTTCTTCATTTTTTCCCTCCTTGTCTGAAATATTATACAGGAGACTGAAGTTCTTGTGGCATTAACATGAGAGTCTCAAAATGGGCCAAAAAAAAAAATTGTAAAAATATGTCATCCAAATCAAATACTGTGTGAATAAGGGAAACTGGAGAGGTTACAATTGTGGTTCAAGGTTTTACATGCAAAGTACCTCAAAAGTTACCTAAATACATTTCAGATGGATGTAAAATGCAGAGGAAATGTGTTAAGTGTCTTCCCTGGGTGAGATCTCAAGTCTGGCTCAAGTAACAACCTTGGAGGTCAAGTTCCCATGCAGTTACCTACAGGGTGATGGAAATAGGCTCAGATCTCCCTCTCCCTTTCGCAACGGCATCCACCTGGTAAAAAGGCAGAGATCTGCTATGGCCTGGCAGCACACCATGGACACCTTTATGCTCATCTACAGTCAAAACCCTGAGAGTGCCCAAGACCTATGTTGAAGTATACGGAGCTTTTGGATTTCCTTACACTGGGCAAAAACTTCAGCTACCGACTGCTCACGGTGCTTAACTGTATAATTGCCTTAATTATGCTAAATTGCACTGTGTAGTCCCTTAACAATTATGTGGGTTGGCAACAGTATTAAATGACAAAAAATGACATTAATGTAATCGTAGCATTGTCTAGCAGAAGTATGAAAGTCGGTAAATACCAGAGCCTGCACAGGTTTCCTGTAAGGAGCTGCTCTCACCATTACATGCTCCAGCAGCTGCATGCGACTCCAGCACAGGGGATGACCATAATATCACTGATGATGAAAAGAGTCTTTGCTTATGGGACAGCTCTGCCAAAATGCTTACTTTGAAATATTAACTAATTAATGAATATTCGGGCAGTTTTCACCCAGTGATTTACATCAAAGTGCTAATGTTGTCTATCAGAACTTGACTGAAGGGTTTTCAGCTGGTTTTGAGTATAACTGTGAAATCTTGCCATTACAGTCACAGAGCTGGTTCAATTCAATAATCCGGGACAGTTTTAATGAACACATTATTTTCAGGGTGCAGTTCTCATCAGTTGTTTGACCATATTGCTTTGCCTGGGAGCCTGGGACGCAGAGCTTTGAAATGAGTGTCTCTCAACAGTGAAAACTGAGAAAGAACATACACAGAAAATCTAGGGGCTAAAATCTCAAAAATTTCTGCAAGTGCCTAGTTCATGACTCTGCTAAGATCTTCCTGTTGACTCTGGTACTTCAGACCAGTTTCCTTCCTCCCCTGCCCGAGGCAACAGAGCTGTCGTGACAGCCTCCTGGTACAGATGGCTCTTGCTATCAGGAAAAGTGCAATTCCTCCTCCTTTTCCAGAAAGGTCAACCTGCTACAATAACTCCAATGTGGCAAAGAGGTAGCTTCCTTCCCTGTTGGACTATTTGCAATGTTATCTATTTTAATACATATCATTTAATAATTTAAATAAGTTTACTGTTTTAACAGACTATATATTGCATTTGTGGGACAAGCTGTGAACAACAAACGGCTTTTCTGCCATCAACTACTTTCCACAGAACTTGCATCTGAAACGTGTGTTGTTTCAACCCCTGTGACTGGCAACAAGAGAATAAAGACTGTAGTTCAGATGAGCAACCAGACATGAGTATGAGCTTCAGGGAGCCCTAGAAAGTTAATGACCCGATTGCCAGCTTTTGTGCTGTACTGTGTGAAGGCCAAAAAAAGACTGTACATGGATATTTAAATATTTGACCAGCTTCACAGTGGAATAACACCAGGAATGAACAGAAACTGGTTTGTTCTGATTGAATGTTCATGTTAGGGTTCTTTAAGGAGTTGTGTAGGATCCTCAGCTGCTAGCACACTTATTACGTACCTATTTTTAAAAAGATGGTTGTGGGTTCTGGGGAGGAAATAGCATGGCCACATCAATGAATTCCATCTTGAACATTAGTGGAGCATTTATTCTTGTCCTGAAGTGCTGTTAAAATCCAGAGCAAGGCCCGTAAGCTAAGACGGTTGATTGACTGTCTCTGCCAGTGAAACCATCTGTAGAAGCTAAGATTAATTTACATTATCTCAAAGTAATAACAAATTGTGGAGAAATACTTCTTCACTTAACCATCTATGGAAATATCAGTGAATTCCTCTTTTCATATTCTGAGGTAACCTATAAATTAGTTCCTTAGGTATTTATAAGGATAGCTCTGTGTGTGGGATTTGCTAATAAGCCCTCCTGAATTCCAGTTTGGGTTTCCTCTGGTGAAGTGAGCGTGCAAGTCCTCAAGTAAGTCATCTGGACATACCCTGTGTAGTCTGAAGAATTTGACACTCCTGTAAAGTTTAAGCATTCCTAGAAAATGTTGGATTCCCTTACAGATTGTATTTACATTTTTTAATAGTGTGTGTAGCCAAGATGGACTGTGTCTGGAAGAGGTTTCCCTGAATACCTACTCTTTGTGTGCTGAAGAAGGCAAACCTTAGAAAAGCAAAGAAAATCTCTTTGAAAGGAGGAAAGAGAGGTATTTTCCTAAGATGGCGTGCCTTCTTGCATTTGCAGTTGTATCTCATAGAATATATGGCCAAAGTTAAACATGATTTGGTTTGAGCTTGGCTTCCTTTGGTAAATAAAAGCATATATTCATTATATACCTTCCTCTAGTTTCAAAATCAGACCCATGCTCCCTCCAGAGTTTGGGGAATTGTGCTCCCAAGGTCGTGACCAATAAGCTAAAAGGGGAGGGAGGTGTATGTAAAGGTCCAGGATATGAGATTTTGGGTTGAGGGCATCTCTACCATTTAAAAATCTTTCCATATACAATCCTCTGCAAAACCAACTAATAACTTACAAAAGCTTATTGAAAAATGGTCTGTTTGTATCTAGGTGTTAGCTTTAAAAAAATTTCTCAGACTGTCCTCCTGAACTCACACTCGGTAGTCCTTCTGAAAGCACTCAACTAAAGCTTTACAGTTAAATAATTGCTTTATCAGCCAAAATTATCTATTAAAAAACTTCAGGAATTTACTGGTGAATAAAATATTGTACTGCAAATATTTGCTCTGCTTTATCCTGGCATTGTTCCTGTTCTGAATCTATTGACAATTTGGGGGGAAAGACACATTATCATTTTGAGCTGTGTCTGAGTATTCCTGACCTAGTTTCTTTACAGAGTATGTTACAGCAGCAATTCCCTAAAAAATGTCATTTGATACTTCAGTACAAGTGGAACAGTCTGTCAGCTCTATTTCTTTGAAAAATGCTTTTGCTCTGCACACAGGTCTCAGCAAGTACAGCTCATTTAAACCAGAAAACTTTCTCTGGTCCCAGCATTGCTCAGCTTCCACATTCGATGTGTCCATCGGTTGCACACTCGACAATTACTCTTGTCCAAAAAGAAATAAATATAAAAGATAACTTAATGGTTGATAAAGTTATTTACATTAAAGAATGAAGCATGATGACTATAGCTGGGAAAGGAGTATGGATTAGGAGCCTGGCCAAGGTCCCAAGCAGTTCTATCTTAGGCAGCTCTATTTCTCATTTCAACTGCAGTTTTATCTATTTGTATTTCACATTTTGGTGGATACATTTAGGGCTGTGGTTCCTTCTGGGCTCATGGAAGCTTCAGAAGGATACTGGTCAGCCTCAATGCCTGGGGCAGTCAGTAGTGAGGTGCACTTTGCTTTTTTCCTCTGGAAGACACAGCCTCCAGCCTAAGAGAGAGGAGAGTTTTATAGTCTGAGCTCTCTCTTGCTGTACGCCTCTCAATGGGGTCATAGATTAATTTCTTTGTTTGTAAGAGACATTTCTTTGAGAGAATGGGCTGGATTCATATATCACACCCATGCAAATCTGGAGTAATGGCTTTCATCTTGGAAATCACTCTAGTTTATGTTGCTGCTGCAATAAACTAGGAGTTGGTTACTGTGTTCTTCCCAATCATCATTTTAATTCCAGCACGTACTTGTATGTGCTCTGCAGTAAAATTAGAAAAAGAAACATCTGGCAAACAAAACAATTATCAAAGAGATGTTGCCCAATTGCCCTGATTTCACACTCAGGATATTTAAAACAAATGTTCTGGTGCTATTGAGATCTTGACATGTTTGTGTTTAGCCCGTCGGGTCAGCTGAAATTGCCTGTGTTCACAGTGATCCCTGATGAGAGATGCCTTGAGTCACAGATTATTTAGACTATTCTCAGTATGGGGTACAACTTAAAGCTCCTTAGCAGCGTGACTCTCATAACAGTGATATAACCCAACAGCAGGTCCTCTGACCTGCCAATATGCCCGTCACTTCCAGGGAATTTGTGTAGCTAAACAAAATATTTGTGAACTAATGGGAAAACAGGAGTAACCTGCAATGAATCTGTCTTTATTTTAAGGACAGACAACACTCTGCGGTGTGTTCTTTTTTCCTGGCACGTCATACCAGGGTTTTGTATGGAAGTGGACCACGTCTCAAGAGATGCCAACAGTTTTCTTTTCCTCTTGTGTCCTCCTCATTTGGCAATGATCACATACACTACTTAGTTTGGCGCTTTATGTTCCAGTGCTGCATTTTAAAGGTAGGATGGAGCTAACCTCTCTGCTCAGGTGTTAATTTAACAGTGATGAACAAGGCAGTGGAGTCCATGGAAGAGACTCACTGATAACACAAACCGGCATTTCTTCTGTATCAAATCAACAATATGTGTACAGGGAAATGGGAGTAGAAAAGACTATGAGTATGTCTTTGATTGAGGAGGACTGAGATTGTCCAAAATATGAAGACGGGTAAATTCACCAGGAATAAGCACACATACATGCTCCAACCTACCTTAGGCTTGCCCCTTGTTTCTGAACACGTTTCTCCCTCCATCCCCTCTTTTCTTCCTTCTCCAGCACAAAACCTTCCCAGAAAATCCAGCTTCCTCAAACAGGACCACTCTTTTCCCTCATCCCAACACAGCGTAGAAAGTTGCCCTTCCCTCTCGTCCAGTCTGAGATCAGTTTGTCTTTTTTAACAAGAGCAGGAGTGGACAGCTGGTATGTCCTGCAGAAAACACCTGGCTTTTCCATAAGTGATTCATTCCTCACATGTAGTATGCATCTTTGCCTCCATATAATCCACATTTTCCTTCATCTCTGTCCTTCGTAGGGTGCTTTGGAGACTGTCAAACCTGGCTGTACTCATTAACTTCTGGATTTAGAACATGTTCTCACCTGATATGTCTTTCTGGTTTTTTACTGTCCAGCTGAAGCTGGCTTTCTGGATGAGGGTCAAACCAATTTGGGGTGTTGTTTGGGTTTTTTTAAATCTTTATTGGAATAATTTCTCTATTTAAGAAAGACTAAGTCAGTCTTTGTAGCCTTCTAGGGACTTCAACCCAAAAGAAGCAAAGCTTCCAGCCTCAGCCAGTCAGAACCACATTAGCGGATCCATATTCTGTAAGAACATGCAAATTCGGTCAAAATGAAACACTTCAGAAAATATATTGATTTTGTCAGCACTTTGGTTTAAGAAAATAAGAAAGAGGAAGAATTTCAATCCTGTTTAAATGTGCTGGTTTTAAAATACTGCTATTTTGGTTTTGGTTTCATTTCAGAGAAAATTTTCTTTGGCATTTTAACATTGTGTTGTTTTGTCTAACAAAATTGAAGGAAAAAATAGAAAAGAACTGGTCTTCTGTGTTGGACTCTGAAGCTTGCAGGTGTAATTTTAAAAGAAATTAAAAATCGTATCTGATCAGCAGCAATCAGAACTCATGTAAGCAAAGGTCTATGCTAAGTCAAAAAGTTTAGGCAATATCCCTACTATCTCCCATCATCCAGCTCTATCTGGGGAAAATGGGACTGCAGGGGATTCAAATAACAAATTAACACAGAATCATTACGAGTAATTTAACTTCTGAAATGAGATATTTCTGCATGAACAATAGATGCAGCTTGAACGCCCTTCTTTCCCACAACTGTCAAACATGCCTCTTTTTATGAGGCCTGGGATAAAATTCAGTTTGACTTCTTGATAACATCATTTTGATATCAAAGCAAGTGAACATGGTATAGATTCTGAAAAATTACTATGTACATGCAAAATCCAAACTGACTTTTATGTCAGCTTTTTGCATTCTGCCCAAATTTTATATCAAGATGTGAAGACTTTTTCAGTTTAAATATTTTTATCTAAAAAAAACCAGCTACCGAAGAAAACATGTTTTTTATGAAAATCTGTTGATATTGACAACATTTGGTGACTTCTGAGTGACCATGTCTAAGTGATTGGCTCTAAGTAAAGCATTTGATAATTTTTTGAGACTGCACATGGGGAAAGTAGACCCAGTCATATAAATAACTGCCAAAAGTATGTATTTAATTCTTCTTATGCCATCACAGTAAAATCAATCCTTAATAATAATTTTAGAGCCAGATAGATAGTTTTATTCTTCTTAACAGTACAGCAGAGTATGAGAGTAAAGTACAAAAAAAGTCAATTGAGTCTGAGAAATGACTGGTAGTCTTACAGTTAAAAAAAAATGTCATTATTAGGGAAATCCAACAAGAACAAGGTAGTTATGTGTCATCCCATTACATCTGTCTGTAATAATGAGCAATTAAAGTGTAGTCACATGGATGTAAGTGAACATGATTAAGAGTGAAAACTCACCATGCCCCAGAAGGAGTTTTGTTTCAATTCATAAAAAGAGCTGGTTGTTTAATTACAAACACACAGAGGATCAGAGTCAAAATTACATCCACTACGTATTTTGATTCATGAATCAAGCTTTTGTTCAACTGAAAGAAAAGTTGTGATTTAATTAGTGGCATGAGAGTTGGACAACCCGATCTCATCAGGACTAATCACTTTCCAGGAAATGCTGAGTGCCCTGTCTCACACAGTATCTCCCAGAAATGATCACTATTTTACAGGGCTGAGCTCAGTGTTTAATACAACTGTTGCAAGAAGCTGTCATTAGCTGTGTTACGGAGGACAAAACAGGGAAAGAAGGATGCTATTCCGGAAATGAGTGTGGCAATCCAGGCTCTCAAAGCTTCCTCTTGCTCATTGAAACCTGAGTTTGCCATCTCCATCCAATACAGGCTTGAAGAACAAACTGGATTTTATTACAAAGGGAAATAACAGAGGATAACTCCAAACAAACAAGAAAGTTGCGCACAAAGAGGTCAGGTTTGGAGAAGATGGTGCACAGATGCTTTTGGGAGTTAGTATATCCACGTGGAAGCAGCCACCAAAGGAGGCGCACAGGGCAACAGAGGGTGCCATTGTGCCATTGCACTAATTGTGAAAGTGTTTTCGGGGATGACTTTCTCTTGTAAGCTCCAACATCGAGTGGATAAAACACAATCAGATATATTTATTCATAAATCTTTGAGAATTTGTTTGCTGGCAGTCCTGGCAATGCAGGCAGGAGGACATCACATGTGTTTTCATGTATACATACGTACAAGTAAATATATATATTGTTGAGGGTGTGTGCGTAAATACAAAAAAGCTGCGATAAATAACTTCAGCGCACATTCTTTCCTAGTTTCATCTGCAATCCATGGACTAATTTCTTAATCTGGCAATCTACAGGCTCCCAGTTAAGCCCTGTCCCTTCCCTTGTCCCCAGTGCTTTGGCACTGGAATATTTCCCTACAAATCTGCTCTGGCTCATGGTCGAGCAGATCAAAGTACTCAGTCATTGACAGCATTTGTTTATAGTAAAAAATGTCATAGCTTCATATCCAGATTTAGCCCTCATCGCTTAGTGCTGTAGAAAAGGGACATTTTTAGATACTCATTCCTAGCTCTCAAGTTATCAGAATTTACAGTTGTAACGTTCTTATGAGCAGAGAAAGCTATTTTTGGTCAGAATGAAGGCCTGTGATGGACCAAAGCTATAAAGGCCCCTTACTTTATTAACAGGAGGGTAAAAAATAGTCTAATTAAATATTTTAAAGCTCTCCTAAACATTCCTAAAATAACCCTTTCTGTAAGAGAAGGGGAATAAGCAGAGGGTGTGACGGGGCGGGGTAGTTTTACTGGCACTCCTTTAGCTGCCTGCATAATTCATACCGCTTGTTATGTGCCCAGCCCAAAGTTTGTCTGGTAAAAACCTCTCCCCGCTCTGACATGTGCTCCTTACCCGTGTCACAGGCAGGCGCTCATGCCCTTCATGCAGCATTTGCTTCATGCAGCAGAAGACACTTGGTGAGTAAAATCACCAATGCCCTTTAAATCACTGCAAAGCGGGCCGAGGTCTTAAAAGCTTAAGAGGAGAAGCTGAGCCGTGCAAATGTTGGTGTAAAAGCTCCATTGTACAAACAAGAGCTGCGTTCCAAGGATGCTGCCACCTTGGATTTCACTAAAAACAACATCCCCCTTACAACCGCTGAATTATTTAGACTGTGAATCCTCAGGACAGCCAACCTTTATTTTAAATGTTGTACTCCACAAGCCCTGCAGGCTTGTGACCCCTTCTCCCACTAGAGCACAGACAGGTACATGTTGTATTGTTGCAATACAGATTTGAACACAAGTTTCAGTTTGTCTGTATTCAAAAGGCCATAGAGACCCAGCCAATGACAGGTCTCATTTGCTCTCTGTGGAATAGATATATTCCATGCAGTTTGTTGGGCACTGAGAGGTAACTGTGATGAGACCAGCTAAGCTCCTACTTAGTTTAGGAACTTTAAAATGTTAACTCTGGAAGATTTTGTGAAGCAGAGTTTGTGCTTAAGGAAAATAGCAGGTGCCATGGAAGTTGTTCCTGCTGTAAATGGAGAGTCCCATCACAATGTCAATGATTACAACAAAGAGAATTAAAACTAAGCACAGTGTTTTAGTGAAAAACAACATGAAAAAAACTTATGTCGGGAAAAAACGTGTGTCTCTTTTTCTGTAGACTCATCTGGAAACACCGCTTTCCTTTCAGTCTTGCTTTGAAGGTGAGAGGATCAGGCCTGTAATAAAAATGTCTCATGGTGAGAGAAGTAGAATTATGCCATGTAAAAAGGTCTGAAATATATCAAGAAGGACCCCAAACTGGCAATAGATTGGAGGTGAGGGGCGTACTTCTGCTCCTATTGTAAGTGTCCCAAAGAAGACTGAGAAGTTTTGAAACTTGTAAAAGACGGTGGCTTTTTTAGCACAGATTAGTGGATTAACTTCTAAGCAGTGGAAACTCAATTTGGCTAGGGAAGCCGGAAGACAAATAGCAAGCTTTCTGGGCCAACCCTGTGCCAAACACCAGTATATGTATGTTGAAGATAAATCATAGAATCATAGAATGCTTTGGGTTGGAAGGGACTTTTTTGATTGTTTTTGTGTCCCTCCGCTGGACTCGTCCCAACAGGTTCATGTCTTTCTTCTTCTGAGGACTCCACAGCTGGACACAGTAATCCATGCGAAGGTCTCACCAGAGTGGAGTAAAGACATAGAATCACCTCCCTCGATCTGCTGACCATGCTGCTTTGGATGCAGCCCAGGATACGATTGGCCTTCTGAGCTGTGAATGCATGTTGTCAGTTCATGTTCAGCTTTTCAGCCACCAGTACATCCAAGTCCTTCCCTGCAGGGTTGTTCTCAACCACATCTTCCCCCAGCTTGTATTTATACTGGGAATTGCCTAGGTGCAGGACCTTGCTGAACCTCATGAGGTTCACATAGGCCCACTTCTCAAGCTTGTCTAGGTCCCTCTGGATGGCAACCTGTCCCCCAGGCATGTCAACTACACCACTCAGCTTGGTGTCATCTCCAGAGTTGCTGAGGGTGCACTTGATCCCACTGTCTATGTCATTGATTAAGATATTAAACAGCACTGGTCCCAGTATGGATTCCTGAAGGACACCACTTGCGGATCTCCATCCACATTGCTTTGTTTGCTAGCAAGCAGCAGTGTATTGGGTCAATTAACAAACCAGTTAGCTGACCATTGTCACAACACTATGGGGCTGGCAACATATCTCCCAGCGTGAAGCAATAACCTTGAACAAAACTTGTACTGGTGCAGCTGCAAACACCCACTTACTGAAATTCATAGGAGCTGTCATGATCGGCCAGATTTTAATTCAGAACAGAGGAAACTCCCCCATCCAGGCCTTCAAAAGTTAGACTAGTATCTAATGTTGCCAACCTCACCCTTCCTGTCCCCTGTTCACCTGCCTTTGATGGTAAGCCAGGTATTGTTTGGATGATTTATACACATCAGTTCTTTTTCTTCACCACTGAAATGCCATCAGCTACAACGGATCAGCTTTCTTTACCTGAGCACATTGTGTGCTTGAGGACTGATGATTTGGTCATTTTCCTCTTCCATAAATCCTGTGGGATTTATACTCACAGATACTCTCTGAAAATCCTGTGGTAGCAAAGAGTCACCATGACCCCTTTGAGCCAGCAGCAGGGTCAATCAGTGCAAGAGGGAAAAGCAGCATCTTCATGGACATGAACCCTTGAAAGAGGCCTAAGCATCTCTGTGGTTTCCCCCTGCACCTAGAAATTGCTTGAGGTCTGAAGTCCCTGGATTTATCCTTTCCGAGTGTTTATATTTTGTTTTGCTATAACTTTTAATCTTCATTTCTGTCCTAGGACTGATTCAAACATGGAGTTTCTACCCTATGGAAAATTCTGGCATTTCAGATTCTGATTCCATTCTTGGTCAGGATTAAAAGAACCTGTTTAGAAATTCCAGCTTGGGAAAAAAATAACCTCTATTGTTCATCACCTGAACCATCTCCATTTAAATATATTTGAAATGTGTTTCCCAAACTGTTTTTATTTCCTTTTTCTATCACAATAGAGAAAACTTATTTTTATAAGTTTCCTATCACCTTCTTAAGTTAATCAAAACTGCCTGAAGACTTTTTATTTTAACAAAACCGTAATATTTGACCAAAAAAAATAAGCATTAAGCCAGAAGTTATAAACTAAATCTCATCTTTCCTTTTCTTAACTTCTGCCAAGTTCATGAACACAGAGTCACAGAAGAGACCCACACTCTCCTTCTAAAGGTCTTTTTGCCACAGCAAAATCTTTTGCCACAAAAATCTTTTGTGGTGAATGAGGCCATTCACTGATTTGAGGTGTCCACACTCTCTGACCAGGTAACAAAAGACTCCGTAGAGAGTCATTCCCCATCAGAAGGGTTTATATAGTTTGGGAAACAGCTGGCTGGGCCAAGATGCTGGGACTTTCTCACCTACAGTATTGTACATTCACTTAAAACTCTAGCACTTAACATCACCCTTAGTCTGCTATGCTACATTCATCCTATGATCTGGAATACCACAAATCCCAGATGAAATGGTGTATTGCTGTGTCTGTGAGAAATGCTATGTAATCAGAGACATTTCCCAGAAAGTGCTTCTATCATTCTGGACAAAAGCATGG
>JAVSBS010024417.1:0-10812 GCA_033124195.1 Coracias cyanogaster | reverse complement strand
TGCTTCCCAGGGAGTGGCCAAACATCGCCTACTGATGGGAAGTAGAGAATAACTTTGTTTTCCTTTGCTTCCGCGTGTGGATTTGCTTAGCTTTGCTTCTATTATTATTAAACTACTTTTGTTTCTCATCTTATTTTTCTCCCCTTTCTTTTTGCTCTGCTGAGGAGGGAGAGGGGAAAGAAAGGGGGGGTGATAGAGTGGCTTGGTGGGCACCTGGCCCTCAGCCAAGGTTAACCCACCACAACCAGAAAGGAAAAGTTTTTACCCTCTCTATGTAGTACCTCTGCCAGGTGTTGCAGGACCAAAAGGCCCTATTTGAGGAAGATTTTAATCCTGTGTCGACCTGTTAGGGTCACCTGTGCAACACAGAAGGAGATCTGTGCTTGATCAACCTTAGGAGCTCTCTTTATTGCCTTGAATACAAGAAGCCAAAACACAATGAAAAACATCTTGTCTGTGATTTCAGAGAATTTCTAAAAACTACCCATGAGACTTTGTCCCCTCCGAGCCAGTTACAGAAATCCAAATGACATCAATGAAGCCAGTAGCTTTTCTGTAACTAGGTAGGTGACACTATGCCAAGCAATGCACAGGTTATAATCCCCGCTGAAAGTTATATTTGCATTCCACCTGTTTACATGAGCCTATTTTCCAGTGAAATCTCTGACAGTGCAAATACGTTATTTTTGCTTTGAAAAGCTCAGTAAGGCTTTACAAGCTTACTCACTTACTGAGTTAAAATACATCTGATTCAAAAGTCTTGTTCTTCCTGTTATGAACTGACATTCTTCTTCACTTCATGTGTCTTGAAAACACCTCTGAATCAAACAAGTTTAGTCATGTGGATTTTGTCTGTTTAGAAACCTGCAGTATTTTTGCTGTGTTTGTTCCTACATCCTGCAACTGACCCTATATCCTTCCAAAAAGAAATTATTTGCTTTCAGTTATGCTAAAATATGATCTGCAAGTATATTTAATCTGCAATTATATTTACATTTAAGGAGATATCTATACATACGCAAGGGGGGTGTGTAGGTGGGTGGAACTGTGTATGGACTTTGTCCTTAACAAAAGATTCCAGAAGTATTTGTGTTCTTACAGATTTACCTTGGAGATAATTGCACCACTTCAGGACTTCATAGTAACCAGCTGGAATACAACCTACTTTAAATAGAGTATTTGGAAGAAATATACAGACTTGTCCTCATAGTAAAAATACTCAATAGTCATGAAGTGCAGACACTAAGCTGATTGCTTATTTGCCATGATATATGTAGTTATTTTATCTGCTAGCTAGCTCCAGAAGAGGAAAGAGAATCATAGAGATTAAAACTGTGAATGAATAATGAGACCATCTAAACTGTCTCACTCCAAAGACAGATTACTTCTCAGTAGAAATATTTGATAATGCAGACAATTTTTTTCATATTTCCTTAATAATAAAACCTTTACTGATGTTTTTCAAGTTACTTTACCATCTAATAGATTCTAGCCTTTAGAAGTGTTTTGAATACTCCGTTTAAATTTTCCTGTAATCTATTTCTTCTTTCCTATGAATATGTACCCTAAAACTGCTGCCTTAAAAGGATTTTCCTTCTACACCTGTGAAAACAGTTACTATGTTACTCTTACTCTTTGTTTAGTCAAACTAGGTGTACTCAGCTTCAAAATCAGTCCCAGATTATTTTCCCATTGGTCAAAGCAGATTATCTCTTCTTGGACTGTCTTAAAAACATGAAAGTTTTACAAAAATTTTTCTTTGGTAAATTTCCCACTTGTTTCCTTATGGAAAACACTTATCCAGGTTAGTGGGAACTGAAATTCATTATCATATAATTGCAGCTGGTATTATTCTCCTGTAGCATATGTTTTCAATACTGCTATTTATGATACAGCTTGAATGCGCTAACAGATAGTCAAAATCACACAGCAAGCGTGCAAGGTTCTGAGCCAGACACAAATTTAAAATAAAGAAAGCATTTCAGTGTCAGTGCCATAATTCAAATGTTATTTTCTCAGCCAAGATGGACTCATAACTAGCATATTTTGTTATCATGCTTTTAAAAGATGTGTTTTTCTCTCACTCCAATTCTATAAAAAACTTTCTTAGTAAAAATTTTAAAGTACTTATATGAATTATGAATAAAAATTGCATTAATTTTCCATTAAAATCTATTTTATTTCTGGAAGACAATTTGTTTTGGATAATAACTTTTTTTTTTAACTAGCCCTTATGCATATTTCAGTATTGATCCATCCGATTTGTTGTCTGTCAGTCCCCCTACTCCTCATAACTTCCAAAGCTGTTGGCCAATTTCAGCCAATTATAAGAATAAGGTCAAAGCCTTGAAGAGAAATATCACAACTTTCATTGAATTTGGTGGCTGGATGGAGACAGATGGATGTCCCACTAGGAATAAAGCACCAGTCATAGCTCAGCAATTATCTTTTTTTATTGGCCTCTTGCTGTCCAGTCAGCAGGTATTCTGCCAGAAAGTCAGTGCAGAAGTAGCTCTGAACTACTGAGAACATGTATTGTCTTCTGCACAGCTGATATCTGCAGATGAAAGACCACTGAGGGAACAGGAAAATGAAGTCTAATGGAGGTGGGGATAAAACTCAGGGTAAATAAAGAAAGCTGCTGCAAAGAGGCAAAGGAAGGGATGTAAGAATACCAAATACAAATCCTCAAAAGATTACTTCGTTAGCTCTGCTGTTCTCAGAACAATTTATTCTTATATTTCTGTTAAGGCAACAGAAACTAAAACACAACCAAAAAACCATGACAATAAAATGGCTCCTTATTACAGTGAATTTTAAACACCAACAGGAGCAGAAAGTAAGCTCAGTATCTAAAAGAAAATGCGTTATCTTTTTAGATTGTATAGATTGAACACAGCCAACTCAGTGATCACACTACAGAATTTTGCAGAAGAGCTTGAAGGAGATACACAGCTACATGATATTGCAGTTAATGTGATAACATCTGAGGAGTCAATCTCGGCACTCTGCTGCACTCAGCACAATGCATGCACATGGAGAAAACAAATATTTTCCACTTCCCATGTGGTTTTGTTTTCACTCATCTTCTTTTATGTCTCCTCCATCAATAAATAAGGATAATTCCAGGGGCTGAAGAGGAAAACCTCATTCACAGCAAACAAAAAGAACACTACTGTTAAGTCAGTTCCCTGTAACAGCTATTCTGGTGACAAATTTGTTAGTTTTTTTAGTGGCATAGGGATAAGATGACTGTGTGATGGACCCTGAACAGTCCCAGTAGTATTCTGTCAACTTGCTGCCAATTTTCACTCCTTCTCATGCCACCTCTGTCAAGCTTGTAAAACCGGATGCTATGTTACTGATGCAGTGAGATCAAGTTGCATTGATATTGCAGTGGTGGGTTTGTGAGTAATTAGAGAACATTGGAGTGCTGGGCTCCTAACTGGAACTGTCCTGGGTAGTACATTTATCTCAGAGCAGAGCTAAATTTTAAAAAATGTTTTGACTAGTTGTTTGGTTGGATGGTTTAAAAAATAAAAAAAAAAAAAGGAAAAGGGAAACAGGAAAAAGAAAAATGTAAAAAATTAATTAAGACTTAGGAAAAAGAAAAAAGGTAAAAAATAAAGGAAAAGGGAGAAGAGGGAAAGGGATAGGAAGAGGAAGAGGGAGAAGGAGAGGGAGAGGGAAAGAAGTTTGTTTCATTCTAGAAAATAAAAAAGGAAAACTTAAGAGTTTTAGAAATAAGACCTATTAAAAGTCCCCAGGAGTCCATACTGCACATTGTTGGCTTTTTTTAATACCGTAAGACACAATACAAGAACTCAGTCAATAAAATATTTTGATACATCTTTTTCAAAATCTTTTTTTTTTTAATTTTGGATAAGTATGGAAAAATTCATCCAAACACCAAAAAATGGTAAATCAAGCATCATCCCTCTCCCCCCAAAATGTAATGTGATTGCTTAGAAACAAAGGATTTTCATAAAACAGCATAATTTGAAACTTTATGTTTTCTGGGAATTTGGTAAACTTTTTTACTAGTAAACAAGAAAATTCCTTATTTTTTAACATTAAGAGTCCCACTTTGTAAAGAGCAGGGAGCTGGTCTTTATGAAACTAGGGACCAGAACTGCAGCCAGCACCAAGTGTCCCTCAGGCTTGTGGTGAGGTTGTGAGAAATTCATCCTTGAGAATCTTTCCCTGCTATTTGGTTCACAAACATATCTCATTAGCTTCCCTTTGTCCTCTTTGTTTTGAGGTTATCAATAATTTGGTAGTAGCCTATACCAACAAGACATTATTCCTAATCCAAAAGACTATGGAAGTCGACTGCAAAGGAACAACGTCCTCCCAGTCTCCTCCAACCATTATTGCAATGTACGTGGTGAGCACGAAACAATGCCTTTTCCCCAAAATTGGGGGTCTAGGCAGATCCTCTTCCCCTTCAGCCATGGTCAGCAGAGGTACAGGCTGGTACACAGCCTTGTCTATACCTGACAGCAAGGAAACATTCTGTCCATTTTTTGCACTTCACTGTTATACAGAAAGAGAAGAAATGTCAGATTAGTTTCAGATAGTATTAAAAATCAGCATTGTACAACCTTATTCAAAGTACTTCCCTTGAAAACTTCCTGGGAATAAGAATGCTCCACACTCAATAGAAAATATCTATAGCTTGGTCATAACTGAGGAGACACAGCAGAGAACCGTTTGTGATAAAGCAAAAGATCTCTTTTTTCCACCTTTCGTGACTCCTTCCTTTTGTGTTCTGGGAGGTTCTTAATGAAAAATGTGCACTCAAAAGAAACATATGAGCTTTTTACAGTCTGGCATGAGCAAAGAAGCAGCTATTCATAGACGCAAATGCCCAGCAGCTTATTTGAAATACTGTTCCTGCTGATAGCAGAGCGACATTCGGAACAGGGAGTTTGTATTTTGGACAAAGCATTTTTTACAGTTACTATGTGATATGACAAGACGAGAATACAAAGAAAAGCAATGAGAGGAAGGCAAGGACAGAACTGATGTGGTTTCATCAGAATTACTGTAATTACAAAAGTTTTCAGCAGTGCCGTGTACGTGGGCGCACTGTTGTTTATTGAATACCTGAAATATATCACCTGCACCCCTGAGAAGGCTGACAGCAAATTCAGTACTGGCAGGAAGATGTGGGGACCTGATGCCGTTGCTAGTCAGGCTCTGATGCTCCCTGATCATCACAGTTTCTTCCTCTGTTCTCGTGCCTCATGTTCCAACTCCCAAAGTGATGTCAAACCACCTGAAGTCACTTTGAGAAGTGGGTCCACAGCAAGGCAATTAGATCCCAGCAACAGTTTCATTGGCTCCAGAAGGCTTAAAGCTGGGTAGGTGTTTTACTGCTCTCTTGATCCAGACCCAGTTCTCATATTCAGGCTTAAAGATGCCGCAAAATGTTTCCAGAGAACACTTATTTATTTTTCAAAAATTTATTTATCCAAAGAAACATAATTAAGAAATCATGTTTGGGCTTCACTTAGTTCTTTACTAGATTTCAAGGAAAGGCAAGCAAAAGAATGTTTCCAAGTCATCCAGAGCAACAGAGCCAGGGGAGACCACATTATGACAATCTCATATTTTGATAGTGTCCATAAACCTCCCAAAAAGGGGCAACTCCATTCACTAAAATGTTATTCTTTCTTGCTTAATGAAGCATTTGTTTAAGGGTAATGGAAAGCATTTCAGTGCTGTGCCCTTATTTGTTTTCTGGGTTTGTTTTTGGTTTTGTTTTTTTTTTTTTAAGGGTGGGCCACAGCTTTCATGTCACAGGTGTGTTACATTGTCACCGTAGCTAACAGAGGAGTCATCCTTGCCATCAGCTCACTTGATTCTGCCCTTGGTAAGTCATACAATAAGCTAGCAATGTGTCAACTGACAAATGCACCATGGAATTATTTCTTTTTAAATAATTATAAGTTCTTTTTTTTTTCTCTCTGTCCAAGCACTAAGGGTCTTGTATGCTGTTTCCATTAATGTAGCTACTTATGCCATGAAATACCACCGAAATCAATGGGACTATTTATGGAGTCATTTGCTATTCAAAGGGCTTAATTCTCTGATTATTTATTCTGGTTCTTCACTAACGTTACTCTGCTTACTTGAACAGAGTTACTTCTATTTTAGCTGATGCAAAAGAAACTACAGTCAAAGGTGGCAGAGCCTGGCACTAAAGCGTTTTGTAAATAGTTGCTTCAAGATAAAGAAAAATAATATCTTTGGATAAGTGCGAATGATGGTTTAACAAAAAGCCCAATCTGGGTTTTGTACGTTCAGTTGGATGTGCCAAACAAAATGAATGCTCAAAGGTAGCATTATTTTTGAAGCTCAAACACTCCCTATGTGCTTGACAAATGGCATCTGTCTAGAATTAAATATTGCCTTGCTGATGTCATTAGGAGACTTTAAACAGAAAACAGATTTTATCCTGGGGAAACAGGCTTACAAAGGCTTTTGTTAACAAAGTGCTTCATTCTATAATGCAGAGATGCCCAACTTATGGGCCATTTCAGTGTATTTCAATTGTTTAATTAAGTCCACAATCTATTTCCAGCTACCTCCTTTCCCAAGCACCTCAAAGATGTGGATGGATGTGATTGCCTGACAGGTACGAAGCCCATCCTCTTGCAGGGCGAGGTTCGAATTTTTTGACATTTCCAAAGCAGTCTAGGAGAAAGAAATTATCTACAACTGCCTGTGTATGAGGTATTGCAGGAAACAAGGCTCCTAAGAAGCACCAGATTTATTGTGCCTGCTTTCTACGGACTCTGTGTAAATGTGTTTTTATGCACATGAGAAGATCAGCTGTCCTGGTTATGCATGGTGGGTGGCTTGCTGTGGCAGGAAGAATGGGCTCCACAGTCGTAATTGGTAAGCTTCTGATGAGCTGACTGAGCACAGTACACATCATGTAGCACTTTTCACATTGCCAAGTTAACAGCTATCACCAGAGGTAGAATTTAAACTGCTGGAATAAACAAAGTCAAGGGGAAGTATCTTGCTGAAATGTCACCTCCCACAGAGCTTGTGGAAAGCCATTACTATTGTAAAGATGCGTATATGGGATTTCAAAATGTATATTATGCCTTAAAAGATATACTTCAAAAATGCAAAACATACAGCAAGGGCAAACTATTATCTTTCCCAGAGTTTAAGTGAGGTTGCCATTTTTCATATGTTGGAAACTTCCTGGTAGTTTTCAGATGGTTTATTATTACACAAAGTAATCTGTCTGACTCAACTGAAATAGTTCACTTGAGAAAAAAGAAATATGTAATTTGTGGTTATAAACTTTATAGAGGTTTAACATGTCTGCCTTACTTTGTCTGAAGGATAGGGCTATAATCTCAGACAGCTATCAGGAGAATTAACTGGCTCACAAATTGAAAGCACATTATCTAAGTGCCAAGTGTACTATTGTTGGAGGTAGAGATGCTCAGGCAGTAAGCCTGCACCGAAGTAGCCTCAGAACTGTGGGTCTCAAGAGCAATTATCTTCCTCTTTTATTCTTCCTTCTTTCAGGACTGTAAACATGAAGATGTCTCCAGCTACCATATTTGTCTTATGGCCTGATTTTCCTGAGAGAACAGAGGACCCCTCCAACCGGACCAGCTGGCTCTGCTGGTCTTTGGAAAGGTGGACTGAAGGGCAGGGCCAGAAACCAAGCAGCTTGTGCCACAGCAGCCCTGTAGGTCTCCTGAGGGATGCCTGACGCTTGGGTCCCAAGCAGGCTGTGATGCAAAAAGGAGGGCTATGTGGCATGGAGGGATCTGCAGGGCTGGAATGGTGGCCCTGTTGAGTGTTGGCTTTTATCTTTGGCACCTTTGCCTGTCCTTCAGGGCCAGGGCACAAGGCTAAGGGCCTGAAGCACACTGACAGTAGGTATCTCTTTGTATTGGTGGAACCCTACCTAGGGGGCAGCCCCAATCACAGAACAGGGGGCAAGATGTTGAAGGCTCTGAAACCATCTTATACTGCCTGATTCATTGTTTATGGGCACTGAATAAAGACTAGGTAGCCAGGGAAAAGGGCAGCATGTTGCTATCCCCCAAAGAGAAAAGACTAGACTGCTTCACAGAGGATTTACAAACTGACAAAAAAAGCATTTCCAAAAATAATAGCTTTAGGGATTGATAGACTACCCTGCCCTCCCCAGGATTTTTTGCTGTTGCCCTGGCGGATCCAACAGCGAGGTTCCTTGTGATGCACGGAAATGAACTCAAAAACTCGCAGAGAGTTTATGAGGAGGTAGGTAAGGACTGTAAGAAGTGTCAGCTTTCCCTGAGGAGCAACTAGAGGTGGTGGGAACGAGTGAAGAAAGGGAGGGATGCATTTTTTTTAGCTCCTCTCTCCCGGGCCCTCCCCTGTCCCCCTCGCTGAGGTGACCTCGGTGTACACGATGTGTGCTGTGCATGGGTGTGAAAGCCTGTGAAACCCCGGAGCAGCGGGTATTTCCTTGGCGCTGCCATCGATCCCCCACTTGCACTGGGGTCTGGGGTCGGGGGGG
This sequence comes from Coracias cyanogaster, assembly GCA_033124195.1. Taxonomy (NCBI): domain Eukaryota; kingdom Metazoa; phylum Chordata; class Aves; order Coraciiformes; family Coraciidae; genus Coracias; species Coracias cyanogaster. The sequence continues at coordinate 2,270 of JAVSBS010024417.1, read as the reverse complement.
AGAGGCAGTCGAAGTGCTGCTAACAAACTGGGGAAGCTAACAAGCCTCAAAGGGGACAAAGCAAGCGCAAGAGCGGTTGGAGCAGCTCGCAGCCCTGCGCCGAGGAGGGAAGGCGATAGGCAGCAGCCTGGGCAGGGAGAGAGGCAAGGGGAGCCCTCGGGACGGAGGGGAGAGCAGGGGTTCCGCGCTGTACCCTCGAGAGACTCGCCTGGGTTCTTGTCCCCCTGGCTACTCCGCTTTGGGCATTTTTTTTCATCTCCGATTTGAAAGAAATGTAATAAAAAGTGTATTTTATGAAGGGGGCAGACAAGTAAATTATTATTTTGCTCCTTGCTTGACTTGAGGGCTAGAAGCTAATCTATTTAGCCCTTTCGCTGGTTTGAATTAATGACAGGAGGAAGAAACGCACCCGAGAAAATTAGACAGGATCGCCTTTTGAGAAAAACCTATTTTCGTTACTTTAATTTATTTACGCTTATTTTTCCCACGTTGGTTCTCCGATTGTAAGGAAATATACCAAGAGTGAAATAAACGCTTCGACAAAGCAAATAACTGTTATTACTTCTACCCGTCCATAAATACGGTATAAAAATAATAATCGATCACATTACTTTTCATTTCCCTGCTTCCACGCACTGAAGGACACCGTGCAACTAAAACCACCAAGGGCGTTAAAGGAACGAAGCGCGCTTTGAGGCGGGGATGGCCTTGCTCAGAGGGGATGGTCCTGGTGGTGACACTAGACCTCTTCCACGCAGAGAAGCTCAGGAGGGCTGTCTGAGAAGTGTGCCAACGAAGCAAGTGGCTAGGAACGGGGAGGGCTGTGGAGATGCTCGCCAGGCTGATGGCGAGGTCTGAGCTTGCGCCTAGGGGCGCGGGGCCGTTTTTTCCCCTAAAACCCGGGTTCAGGTGCCGCTTGACAAGGTCGCAGCACACGGGGCGGCGGCGGATCTTGGAGGACCTGCCACGGGCTGCAGGAGGAGGACGGCACCCGAGGGCTGAGCCGGGGCCGCCACCGAAGAGCCGAGGCCGCCTCTGGGCCTGGCCCAGCTAGCGCCGTCGGTCCCGGCACGTCGAGGGGCGCTCCCCGCCGCGGCGGAGGGGCCATGCGGAGGCGGCTCACCGAGGCCACCGGGGCAGGCGGGTTCCTCTGGCAGCTCCGCGGCGCTCCCTGGCTCGGCTCAGCCTGCCAGGGCGGCGGGGTCTGGGGAGGGGGACCGGCGGGCTTTGCCCGTCTTGGCCAGAAGGCAGGTAGCTCAGGGGAGACAGATGGGAAGACGCCAAGGTGTTCCCCCTAGGGACACCTGTGGTGGCCTCGGTGTGGTTCAGCATCCTCCCCTCCAAAGTAGTCGAGGGCAAGGATCTGCTCCTTAATGGCCCTGGCAAAATGAAGCATGCTGGCAGGATCCTAACAGCCCTCCAGGGAAGCTGACGTGGCGGCTAGGATGTGACATCCAGCGGACACCTTTCCTCTTGCGGGAGACCGGTAGTCTCGTTTTTCTCCTCTCCGTGGCTGCAGAGCTGGGTTGCCGGAGCGGTGTATCCTCTGGGGAATTAGACAGATAAGCCTACCCACTTCTGCGGGAATCGGGGAAACACAAGGAACGTGGAAAAAAAAAAAAACAACCCACAACAAAAAACAAACCAAAAAAAAAACCACCAAAAAATGTAAAAAAAGAAAGAAAGAAAATAAAACAAAGAGGGAAATCACAGGTCTCAAGTTTTCCTTAGTTTATCTGCCAAGGCTTCCAAGCAGGAGAGAAAAGGAGCTTTTTGCTAAAGGAATGTCTGTGCATTCCCGACTGGAACGAGGTCTCTACACCGCCAAGCACCTCTCTTTCGAGTATGTTCGCATTAGGTATGATGATCATAATAATAACAACATCCCCGAGAATTATGAGACAAGAGCACGTTTGACAGTGTTTGAAAAATTCAAATACAGCTGCATCGGCTTTGTCTCTGCTTCAGTCACATTTATTTCCCCAAGCTAGGCAGACAGCCTGAGTGAAGCATGACAATGAGTTTTGTAAATAGCAAATGGAGGGGTTTGCTGGGTTATTGGATTTGTGGGGCTTTTTTTTTTTTTTTTTTTCTTCCTCCCCTCCCTGTTTGATTTTACTCGCAATCCAAATAACCTTCCTCAGTGAATGTTTCAAACAAGAGAATGTGAGCGGGAGGGGACGAGGGGGGCTCATAATTGCAGGTTCCCTTTGGAGCTGGAATTAAAACGCTGACGGCATGTGTTGCAGAGGCAAGGTGCAGAGGCAGCC
>JAVSBS010024416.1:73708-85843 GCA_033124195.1 Coracias cyanogaster | reverse complement strand
CTAGTTCCAACCCCCTGCCATGGCAGGGACACCTCCCACTAGACCAGGTTGCTCAAGGCCCCATCCAACCTGGCCTCGAGCACATCCAGTGGTGGAGCATCCAGAACATCCCTGGGCAACCTGTGCCAGTGTCTCACCACCCTCACAGTGAAGAACTTCCTCCTAATTTCAGATCTAAATCTCCCCTCTTCCAGGTTGAACCTGTTAGCATTTGTCCTATCACTACAGGCCTTTGTAAAAAGTTCCTCCCAAGCCTTCTTGTAGGACCCCTTCAGATACTGGAAGGCTGCAGTGAGGTCTCCCCGAAGCCTTCTCCGGGCTGAACAACGCCAACTCTCTCAGCCTGTCCTTGTAGGAGAGCTGTTCCAGTCCTCTAATCATCTTTGTGACCTCCTCTGGACCCTCTCCAACAGGTCCACGTCCTTCTCGTGCTGCTTATTGCACCTTGGTGGAGTTGGACCCATCAGAAATCTCAACCAGGGAGGAGCTCTGCTTCTTTCTGCAGTCTTTAAACCAGAGATCCCCAAAGTATGATCCCTGAACCACTTGGGTTCTGCAAGTCTCAATATGTGGTCTGCAAAGGTGCACTATTTTTTCCCTCTGTGGAGCATAAAGGTCTGATATGACAGAGGATCTTTGCTATGCAGCTGAGTCCTGTGTCGTACCTGGCATGGGGCCCTCCTTGAGCAAACATTTTGAGAGCCTTTGCTTTCATCTCGAAGAGAGGAAGGTGCCGTAGTGTTTGTGTCATTAAAGGGACTGGACATTTTTTTAGAGTTCTTGACTCTTCAAAAAAAAAAGCCTGTGGAAAGGTATTTAGATTCCACCTCGTCCTGGAAATGGGAGTCCTTGTTCTCACCAGCCCATGGAGCATGTGCAAAGTACCTGCAATTGCCAAACACTTTATGCCAGTTCAGGTACTTTAAAGGAGGTTTGTCAACTGGAATTTTCTCCCCTGTACCAAAGTCAAATGCAAAACGGTAAAATGAACATGTAGGAAGCTCTTAACCTTTCCTGTCTAGCCATGACACACTTGCTCACATTATTTATGGGACAGTTCTAGCTATTTTGGATTAATCAATCACTCTAATACAATGTCAAAACTATGTCGACAGGAACTGTGTTACTTGAAGGTAAAGAGTCCTTTCTGTCCTGGGTTGCTCATTCCGCTTTCCCCAACCCCCTCACAAGACCTATGTGCTAATTTTGCCTCTCTGGACACGACTGTCCTCTTCGGTGGACACCAGGTTTAGTACAAGTCAATAGAGCTCTTTTATCGTGACCAAAGCAAACCACTTACTAGGCTAAATGAAGGGGAGTAGGGTATGCATGTCAAGGAATGTTTATTCTGCTCTGCTTTGTGCTGGTGAAACCACAAATGGAGACAGATTTGGCTTCCCAGTTGAAGAGGGATGCGGAGAAACTGGAAGAGGGTGTTCGAGGGGCTCCAAGATAGTCAGAGTCCAGAGCCCTTGACTACACAGCGAGGTTGAGGGAGCTGGGCTTGTTTGGCCTGGCAGAGATGGGGTTCTACCAGCCGCCTACGTCGGCTTGAAGGCAACAGAGCCAAACTCTTCTCAGCCGTGGCAGGCAGTGTAAGGGGCTAGTGGCCACAAATTGTGTCTCGGGAGGTTCAGGTTGACATGAACCTCCCAGTGATGAGGTTTCTAAGCCTCCTTGTAGCACTTTTACCCATCCCCAGAGAGGCTCTAGAATCTTGTGCTCTAGGGATTTGCAAGAGAGCTGGACAAAGGTGTGACTGACCTGGTCTAGTGCTGGCTTTGAAACATTGGACTGCAGACCGCCAGATGTCCCTTCCAACCAAGATTTCTGTCCTCTCCTCCCTTACCTGTCAAAGTTGTTGCATGTCTGAGTGGTTGGTTCTTGCTTTTTTCCTGTTTTCAGTCTCTCTACACCAATTCTCAGCCCCCTCAGTCTCCAAAATATTGCTCTTAAATTGTGCTTTTGAATGTGTCAGTGGGGAGCGTATTCAGCCACCATCAGACTTCTTCAGATGTAGTCTTTGTAGTCACTCAAAAGTGAGTCGCGCCTCTCAGGCTTAGCCTCTTAATGACATAGCCTTCTGCTCTCGCCTCTTACCTTCTGTCTTCACTCGAGTCTTAGATTCCCCCCTTTTCCTTCCTGGTGACTTTCTGGAGTGCCAGTTCGGATTTGTTCTTTAACATGGATGTTAGTCTGAGCGCACCTTTCCTCTGAGCCCTCAAATCGCTTCCTATTTTCAAGACCTTACATTTGAAAGCCCTTACAGCATATAAACACGTCTGTCTTCGTGCTGTAGAGCTTCATGCACAACACTTGCAGATGTCATTGGAACCAGGTTCTCGAGTCCTGTCTCCAAACTTGAGGCTGTTTCAGGGCTTGGTACAAGTGGGTTCCAGTCTCAATTCCTCCGCTTTTCTGTGGATATGCTTGAATGTGGGCAGGCTGGGTTTAGAGCTAGCTTGTAGGCTCACCCAGAAATGGTATGGTGGCAAGAAATGCTGCAGCAATTTCTGCTGTAGACTCAGGGTTACTATATCCACCTCGAAATGTCTTTATTAGCATTTGAAACAGTTAAAAAAGGGGGCCCTGACGTTGCTGATTGGTACCAGACCTGCCAGTTTAAAACATACAGTTCACAGCAAAGCCTCTTTGTCCATTTGTCCTTCCAGCACTGTGTGGCTGTCGGTGTGTGTCTTCAGAACGGTGAGACCAAAGCGTGAAAGCATGGCTTGTGTGGGTGTGAAATCGCAACCTCTGCCTGTAAATGACTCGATCCAGAGCATCGATCTTTCCCTGCCATCGCTGGTGGCAATATTTGTCTGGTATCTTCTGTCCCAGAGCGGTTTTATGGTGCTTTTGTCCAGTTTTAGGCAGTTTGTTGCCGCCTTGACCCTTCTTCTGCTTATACAGCCAGTCAAGCCACGGGGCAACGTAAGCAGCACGGAGCCTTTTTGAAATTCTCACCAGAAATGCCTCCAACACCCTGCATGCGTCGTCCTCTTTTCTTTTTTACTTCTAAGCGTCATCGTCATGATTTGTAAAAGTCATTTCAATGAACCCTTGAACACAGTGAAACTGTCTGCCTGCTTTGTTGAGATTGTTGGTTCCCTGCGACAGAAGCAGGGTTCTCTGCCTGGGTGACACCAAACAGGAGGTCTACGCTCGGCGACTGATAAATTCCTCTTGCAATACTTGTTTCTCTTTCTTTCTGCAGCCCCAGGCTGTCCAAACTTCCTGGCTGGGTTTTGAAAGATGGAAGCACATTTCTGGACAAGGTACTGTACTGATGGTTAGAATTTTCTTGCCGTGCAAAAAAAAAGCTACCTGACGCGTTAGGAGCTTGCGCCACAGGAACAATACTTCCATGCTGACTCATCGCGACGGTTCCTCCGTGTACCCTCACCAGCCCTGATGTCCTTGTAGAGCAGAACGTTTGGAAACAAAATGCTAATAGCCACTCTGAGGCGTTCGGTCTTCAGAGGTAGCCTGGCTTTTAAAAAAAAAAAAAAAAATCCTTTTAAAATGCAGAAATCATGGGTATGAATATTTGCTTCTTTCGTGAAGCTCCATAAATAATAGTGCTTTGCCTTCTTAGAGTGCCTTTTATTCAGCACTCTCACTGCTCTGACACTAAAGCTTCCTAGCATGCTTATAAATGAGGTTGGTATCATACCCTTTTTTAGGCAGGATAACTGTGAGAAAATGAAGGCTTTGCTCGCGGGAGGTCCCTTACAGAGGAAAAGCGCATCTTTGGCCTCTGAAATCAACACGTGTTCTGCTGCTGGACATAGCAGGGAGGATATTCTCTCCAGCCTCCTAATCCTAAGACACAGGACTCACTCAGCTACATGAGACAGAATTTTTTCTTTTTTTTCCCCCCTCTTTTCAATACATTAGTTTTGTAGGCAGAATTTATCTGGGGCTTCGACCAAACCGAAGTGCTGCGGCATCCAGCTTGATCTGCCGTCGGGATCAATGACCACAAAAATATGTCAGATGTTAGTAAAATAGGCAGATACATTTCGAATGTGTGCGGTGATAGGTATCAGTAGAGAAAATACTGTTTTAATAGACTGTTCTCTGGCTATGTGAACATTAAAGGAGAACAGTAATAATAGTTGCTTTTGTAGGGGACTTTGAGGGGGACGAAACAGTTTGATCTGATTTTTACAGGCAAGGGAGCTGAAGATCATAGATGAAAGACCTGATTTTTCTTCTCATTGGAGACAAAAGGAACTGTATAGGCAGCATTTCTGTTAATAAAATAGTAACAACTCTATTCAGAGCACATGCTAACTGGCAGTTGCAGAGCTGCAGAAGCTCAGCGACAGGAATGGTGTTGCCTAGTTTGAATTCCCTGGAACTCATTTTCTCCTGAACCTCAGCCTTCGTCTCGGAGCTGTGAGAGCTCCAAAGAGCAGAGAGGTTGTCAGGGGATTTTTATAGGTGATGTATTTACATTTCTGTGGTGATGCTGCTGCAGTCTGTGCTCAGGAGGAATCTTCAAATCCGCACGGCGTCAATGTAAATCATGTGTTAAAAATTCAAAGGCAACGTCTCTCACCTTCACCTTGACCATTGGAAGTACTTGGAATGGTAAATTCTTTGACCTGTGCTGGAAAAAGGCAACGGAAGGAGTCAAAGGGGGATGTTTTATCATGTCGGGTGGACATTCCTGTTATAGCACTCTCTGGATGACAGTTATAAAACTTAACTCCCGGAGAGGCATTGAAATTTGCTGCGATCTAGTTTTAATCATTTTGAACTCCCTTGAGATGAGGTGAGGAGACTTCTGCCACTAGATGTAATTGCTCATTCGTTATTAGTTGGCAGGTGCACTGTAATTATTAAGAACTGGATTCAATCTTTAATTCTGTCGGTCTGAAGCTGGCTGAGACCACTCGCTTTGCCACAAGCAAGAGAAGCATCCATGAGAGAAGGCAGAGTAGGTGACAGGTAGCCTGTGAGATGTGTTAGGGCTAGAGCTGGGAATATTTCTGTGCCGTACATAATCCTGAAGAACACGACAAAGATTTCTCATGTCAGCCTGCAAAAAAGAGAAAGAAAATAGAGGACTAGAGATCCAGTAGAGAGAAATCTAACAAAAAGTGGAAGGTAGATCCCCAAAAGTTGTTTCATCAAATGCTCTGAGATGGAGGCTGAAAATGCTATTCTGCTCCTAAGAAGGTTTGATATTATTTGGAATCAAATTCCAAACTTGTAAGATAGCCAGGACACTATAAAGGTGCGGTGCACACCTTCCGGCTCAGCAGAGCAGCTGAGTGGTCCTTGCGACCCACTTTTCAGTTCATACTTTACTTTTGATTCCAACAGGCAAAGTCAGCTTGCACCGTTACAGATTTCCCAGCCAAAACACCCGCAGTTGGAAGAGCAGAGAAAATGCGGCTTCCTGGGACAGCACCTCCTTTGTGACCCCAGCAAAACCAGTCCGTGGTCACCAGGATTGCTTTCCTTACCTACCAAAGTGCTGGCGGTGTTCCTCCAAAGGAGGATCTCATCCCCTGAAGCACTGAGTAGCCTCATCTCGCATGAAAGCATCTGACGGGCTGGAGGTCACCTGTGATAAAGAAAAGGTTTTGAAAGTGCAAAGTCTTCTGCATTGGAGTAACGTTGCGTTGTATTTTTATGTCTTCTCTGTTGACGTGCTTTTCTTACAGGAACTAAAGGAGTGCTCTGGCCACGTGTTCGTAGACTCCGTGCCTGAGTTCTGTTTGCCAGAGGTGAGTTTGTTCAAAGCCTTACTGAAAAATCTGACTCTAGTCATGCGGGATAAACTTGCTAAATGACTATTTTTAGATTCATACTAATTTATTAGTAATCACTAAATAATATTACTGAAACCTCTGTGTTGTCAAGGTGCCTCTAGTATCTATGCCACTGGGAAAAGGATGGAAACAGCCCTTTTTGACAGTGGTTTGGGGAGATCTGGAAGTTCTCCTTGAGCAGATCAGTATCTCGTAGAAGAATAAGACTTAACTATCCCTTTTCATGAGCCTTCCAAAGACAATATGACTGAGCGGGGCTCCATTAGGACAGGATACGTGTGCTGATCTAGATAAGGGCAAGGAACGAAGACAAGGAAAGCTGCTTGTCTCCAGCCACAGATGCCTGACCTGCCTGGTGCAGCTCCCCTGGGGAGCCGGCCCTGTGGCGAAGCTGCTGTTAGATTCTGCTGGGCCAAAGTTTTGCTGCCTTCTTAGCTATTCATCACTGCCTCCGTGAGAGAAGAGCTGCTCCTTCGGATCTGGGACCATAAATGCAAGCGGCTGCTTCTCTAGCTGTTTTATTTTTCAAGACTACTTGGGTTTAAAAAAAAGAAGGAGACAGGACTGTTGAAAATGTTTGAATTAACTGGGTTTACCGACCGCTCAGATGAACAGCGTCTGTAGGAGAGCTGGAGAAGTAAAAAGCTGAGCAGAGTGGTGGGGGTGAATGATGGGGAATACTCCGGGACTCGTAGCCTCTTTCCTCAGCTGCGTTTGGACTGTAATAATATCCGTACTTTCATCTTAGGATGTTTTCTCTGTCTTTCCAAGACAGAGACGATTGCTTTTGGGCAATGATTTTTGATTTGCTTTCTGCCTGACCTTGTTGACAGGAAGTACAAAACAATCCTGGAGGGTTGTTGTCGCGTTGCTGGGGATCGGGCAGTAGCTTTTGTCTGTTGATTCCATGAAACTCCCCTCTTGCAGCTTCTGACTCTTGTCATCTTGCTTCTTCCAGTCAAGTTGGCCGTTCTGGTCCTGGTCTTGGCAAGTGATATCAACAGATCTGTGTGTAATTGCTTATTTTCCCTAACTGGAATGGATACAATCCCATCACAAAAAAAACCCCAGCCCCCCCACAAAACCCCACCAAACTAGTAATTCAGGGTTCTTGTGAGCTCTCTGCTTAGTATCCTGTGGAAGGGAGGGATGTAGGAAGCATCTGTATGCCTAGAAAGTGCTGTTATGGCCCAGATCTTGAGAAGGATGGAGTTTACCTTCTGGATTCCCTTTGGAATTGAGGCCATGCACAGGAAGGATAACCTGCTGGGGTTTAGGGTGCTTCAGCTACGCTTTCCAGTTACTTTGTTGGCCTGGAAAATAACCACTATGTGTGTAGCTCTAAATACGACTGGTGGGGAGTTGCTGCTTCATTAAACCAGTGTCATCCCTGAACGTAACTCTGTTTCCCAGCAGTCCGCGTTACAACTAGAAGATAGCAACCAACTGCACATGTCACCGTTGTAGGGACTTCACAAACAGCTCTCAAATACTTTGGTTCCCAACAGAATCACGGAATAGTAGGGGTGGAGGGGACCTCTAGAGATCATCTCATCCAACCCCTCTGCCAAGGCAGGGTCACCCAGAGCAGATTACACATGGACGTGTATTTTGATTTTGAAAGTCTCCAGAGAAGGAGACTCCACAACCTCCCTGGACACCACTGAAAAGAGACTGGCCCCATCAGGTGCCAAGTCTTCTCCACAAGTGCTAGGAACAGATCCTCCAGCGATATGCAGCTCGCTGGAGGGCTCATATGTCGAGGCCAGTGGAACGCAGCAGCAGAGTAGAAATGTTGCTGGTGTTTGGCAGCACAGCGTAAGAAGGAGGTTGTGTGAAAGAAGCTTTGTCGTCTTCTTTCTCTCCTTCCACGCCGCTTCTTTTGAAGAAACTTGTCTGCAAAAGCAGTTAGGTTGAGAATCACCCTATCACTTCCAGGAACAGCACTGCCAAAGAAAGCCAAGGTTTGAATGTCATCCAGAAGCCACAAGGTTCTAAGAGGCTGTCTCGGCAGCAGAGTGCACTTCCACCTGTCAGAGTGCAGGGCGCAGCCCTTTTTGCTTGGCAACCTCCTGGTCTCTCTCGCTTCACATTCAAGAAACCTTTTTAAACTTCTTCAGTTCATAGGCACTTTGAGTGAGATTGCTGCAAGTCCCAGGGAAGATTTTACTTTGTTTTGGTTTTGACACCCTTTTTCATCCTCTTAGTAAATGCTTCTAGGGTCGTGAGATGTGGGATGCTCTAAGCTTGGAAAGTGGCATCTTCCTGATGGCTCGCTGCCTGGGGTTCCGCTCAGGGCTGTGAGTGACTCCCTGTTTCACAGAATCACAGAATAGTAGGAGTTGGAAGGGACCTCTGGAGATCATCTCGTCCAACTCCCTGCCAAAGCAGGTTCACCAGGGGCAGGTTACACAGGAATGGGTCCAGATGGGCTTTGAATCTCTGCAGAGAAGGAGACTCCACGACCTCTCTGGGCAGCCTGTTCCAGTGCTCCATCTCTTCCTGTCACTGGGCACCACTGAAAAAAGACCAGTCCCATCTTCCTGACACCCACCCTTCAGATATTTATCAACACTGATCAGATCCCCTCTCAGCCTTCTTTTCTTCAGCTCAGCAGCCCCAGGGCTCTCAGCCTTTCCTCACACAGAGATGCTCCAGGCCCCTCAGCATCTTCGGAGCCTCTGCTGGACTCTCTCCAGTAGTTTCCTGTCACTCTTGACCTGGGGAGCCCAGAACTGGACCCAATACTCCAGATGTGGCCTTACCATGGCAGAGTAGATGGGGAGGAGAACCTCCCTCGACCTGTTGGTCACGCTCTTCTTCATGCACCCCAGGACATCATTGCCTTGTTGGCAATGAGGGCACATTGCTGGCTCGTGGTGAACTTACTGTCCACCAGGACAGTACCTACCTTTGGTTCTGTGTGGTCTGGACACAGCTGAAAAGCACGCCATGAAGGGCCAGTGTGGTGGGATCAGGTGTCAGCAGACTCCTGGAGACCACCTGTAAAGCTCAGCAAGATAACAGGGTGCCCCATCATGAATCCGTGGGTGGTGTTTCACCTACTCTACTCAGCTTGGAGATCCTGCCTCCCACATCAGCAGTGATCATGGATCGAAAACAGGAACACTGAGCTATGAGTTAAGTAGCTTGTCACCAGAGCACTGTGTCAGCCCTCCAAAAAGCCGAGTGACCTACTTTCTTGCCTTTTTTATTCAAATCACTGGACCAAGCCTTGTAATCAGATAATATGTGCTTGATGAGTGTTGAATTCCATTAGCTGCTCTATAATAATGGAGCTAGAGGTCATATATCCTGTAAATTTCTGACTTGACAGCACTTGTGTTACAGCATTATCAGTAAATATTTCTAATTAAAATTCCTTTAACAATGTGTGAAATCTTCTGTCGCTCTCTGAACTGCTGTCTTAACTGTCACATCAAAACAAATCAGGCCCACCCGTCTGTTTTGGTGTAGCCTATGAATGAGCTTAATCTCCTAGCGTAGCAAAAGTGAATGATAAAGATGCCAAGCATTTAGTTTAGGAAAATAGGAGAATTATTTTTAAGCATAGAAATAAATACAGTCTACGTTCATCTCTTGCACTCTCCTGGGGTACAGCACCGTGCGCTGTGTAAAAAAAGGAGGCACCCTGGTTAAGTGGCTGCTGCAGAAGTTTTGGTGCAATGTGAGGAAGCACACGCGTCAGGTCTTCAATAAAAATGTCAGCATCATGCCTCTCTCAACAGCAGCCATTTCGTTACATGACAGGCAAATCCAGGACGTGGGTTCCTCTTTCAGATTTGAGAAGGGAATCATATTTAGGGGGCTTTAAAAATAACTCCTGTTCATTTAAAGGAAACATTAATCTTTGCCACAGCTGAGACATGCCCCCGCCCCGCCCAGCTTTTTTATAAACCGGTTATGCTCCTGCAATATAAAGTTTTAAAAAAGAGAAAAAAAAAAAACCACAAGAAGTTTTCTTGCCGTTGCTTAAACTGTATAAAAGAGTCACATGTTGCTTATCTCTTTCCTCTGTTTTCAGACCGAGCTGCTTGACCTCTCCACAGTAGATGTTATCTTGATCTCAAACTATCACTGCATGATGGCGCTGCCCTATATCACGGAGTACACAGGATTCACTGGGACAGTGTATGCCACCGAGCCCACTGTTCAAATTGGCAGGTAAAAACCCCTTCGGATTCCCTACTCTCTTCCATCGCTGCTAAGGAGAAGGCGTAAAGGACTATGGGTAGAGGAGTGGTGTCTAATGTTCCGAAGAGGCTCTTAGGCAGTAGCTGAACACCAGCCAAGTCCTCAGTGCTGCAAATGTGTTAACTCAATGTTTCCCAACCTCTGGAGCCAACTGTCTTCACCATTTACAGCAGGTGCTTTGTAGTGAGTCAGTCCAAGCAGTAGATGTGGGATAGTAGATCTTGAGTAGACTGAGACATCTTGAGTAGACTGAGACATCTTGAGCGGCAGCCAACTTCTAACCTTCAACAACCTTGAGGCAAAGATCTCTCCTGCTCCTCTCTGCTTCCCTTAAACCAAGCAAGAATCACTCATCTTTTCAACAAGTGACTTTAAGATGATTGCCTTGTAGTTTTGGAGCATCTGGAGAAGTGTCCTAACATTGGTAGTTCCTCCTTGATACGATCAAGCAGCTGTCAGGGTAGCAGTGGAGGTAGGAGGAAGGTGTAAGAGTCAACTCCCTGGGGATAGACGGTCCTGCAAGGACCTTTTTAGTTTCAAACCTTGTCCTGTCCCAACAGGCCCTGCTCAAAGTCCATCCCCATCTTTCTGACAGGCCCCTTGAAGTCCTGCAAGGCCACCAGAAGGTCTCCTCGGAGCCTTCTCTTCTCCAGGCTGAACAAGCCCCACTCTCAGCCTGGCCTCCCAGCAGAGGGGTAGGAGTAGCTGGAAGCAGGCAGCAGAACAGGCCAGGAACAGGGCAAACCCACCGCTTTTTTCTGTTCTTTCCCCTTTCCTTTGCTTTTTCTGTGCTAATAATCCCGATTTCAGATCCCGGGCTCATGTAAATCACGCCACATCACCGCAATACCCCCTTCACAGCCCTAAACGCCTGCTGCCTGCCATCCCCAGGCTGGTGTCAAGCCACTTTGTGCAGAGATGGATTTCTTCTCCACTCTTTTTAGGGTAATAAATTGGTAGCGGACAAACAATTCTCACCACTGCAGCCAAAGGACAGGCACAGGCGGAGCTGGAGCATGGGAAGAGCCAAGAGCAGCAGAGAAGTTTCTCATAATCCTTCTCTGGTAGCAAGATGCAAAAGCTATCGCCTCTTCCTGAAATCAGGCTGGAGAAGATGCTTTAAGCAGTTAGAAAATATTTCTTCCTCTGTACCTGTATTGATTACCTTTAGGTATGAATAGCGATGGCATTCTTATCCTCCAAATGTTCCTCCTGGTCAATAACAAAATTAATTTGTACACCGACAAATCCTCAGCTATCCAGGAGGGAAATGAGCTCAGGTTGTAATAGAGGGTAGATTATGGCAAAAGGGAGAGCATAGAAAGACGCCTGCTCATAAGAATTATTGATAAAAGAATTATATGTTTATAGAGTCCAATTGTGTGTCTTGAAGCGTTTCATACGCTCAGGCCTCAGCGACAACTGCAGCCATTTCAGTAATTGCTGTTTGCTGAAGGAAATTGATTTTAAAATCTCCCTGATTCATTTACAAATTACTAGTATTTTCTGCGCTAAAGCAGCACCCCAGAGCCTGGAGGAGAGCTCAGGGCTCCTCTGCTGCGTGAACTCATCACACGGGCGTGTTGTCCCTTCGAACCATCACCCAGGAACTGGATCTCCAAAGCACACACCTCAGCAAGACCCACGGGCATGTATTTGGCTGCCCTGAAGCTGGCACTGGAGATAAAAGTGTTCATTTATTAGACACAGTCTCTCTCAAACACTGAAAGGTGCCTTAAAAAAAAGCTAGTGTCCACACAGGAAACTCACTCAAAACCCAAATCCAGCTGGTGCTGCTGCTGCCATGGACTCTCTGAACTCCTTCAAGGTGCAGAAGGAGTTGGGGCAATGCTTCAGAGGAGAGTTTGCTCCACCACTGCCCTGGGCAGCCTGGGCCAGGCCTTCACAGCCCTCCCAGAGAAGACATTTTTCCTCACGTCCAGCCTAAACCTCCTGTGGCGCAACTTGAGACCGTTTCCTCTTGTTTCATCACTTATTTCTTGGGAGAAGAGCCCAACCCCACCTGGCTCCAACCTCCTTTCAGAGACTTGGCAAGAGCCAGAAGGTCTCCCCTGAGTCTCCTTTTCTCCAGGCTCAACACCCCCAGGTCCCTCAGCTGCTCCTCACCACA
>JAVSBS010024416.1:60966-73608 GCA_033124195.1 Coracias cyanogaster | reverse complement strand
TTTTTTGGCCCCCTTTTGGGGTCTTTTTTGGCCCCCTTTTGGGGTCTTTTTTGGCCCCCTTTTGGGGTCTTTTTTGGGCCCCTTTTGGGGTCTTTTTTGGGCCCCTTTGGCCTTTTTGGGCATTTTTTGGCACTTTGAGGCTTTTCTTGCCCCTTTTTGGGGGCATTTTTTTCCTTTGCCCTTTTTGGGAGCTTTTTTTGCCCCCTTTTGGGGGCTTTTTTTTTTTCTTTGGCCTCTTGGGGCTTTTTTTCCCTCTTTGGCCTTTTGAGGATTTATTTTTGCTGGCTTTTTTTTTTTTTAATTCTTTGGCCTTTTGTGGTTTTTCAGCCTCTTGCCTCTGTTTCTTTTCCCTCTTTGGCCTCATGGTCTTTCCTTCCTCCTTCATCCTCTTCCTCCTTCCTTTTTTTTATTCCTCTCCTTCATCCTCTTGGGGTTTCTTTTTCATTCCTCCCCAACCTTTTGGGTTTGTTTGTTTGTTTTTTCTCTCCCGTTGTTGGGAAGGTCGGTGCCTGCGGCTTCAACAGCCGGATTCTCCCCAACGTTTATCCCATTCGCCTGGTGAAGGTGAACGAGGACACGATGGAGCTGATCCGGGATCCCGGCGGGCTCTGCATCCCCTGTCGCCCAGGTGAGCGCTGGCCCCGACAACCCAATCGCCCCTTTTTTCTTCTTTTTTGGCCTAAAAAGAATAATATTGAATAAATTCTGGCTGGTTTAGGGGGTTCTAGAATTGTGCAAAGGTTTTTATGCCCTGTTCTTTCCCCCAGAGATGGGTCCACTCAGCCGTTGACCATCTCCAACTCCAGGCCTCTCAGCCTGACCTCGGTACTGGGGAAGGTGGTGGAGGTGGTGGAGGTGATGGAGATGGTGGAAAGGCACATCTTGGGGGTGATCACACGGCAAGTGCAGGACAACCAAGGGATCAGGCCCAGCCAACATGGGTTCATGAAGGGCAGGTCCTGATTAACCAACCTCATCTCCTTCTGTGACCAGGGGGCCTGCTAGTGGGTGAGGCAGGTGGTAGATGTTGTCTACCTGGACTTCAGGAAGGCATCTGACACCGCTTCCCACAGCATTCTGCTGGAGGAGCTGGAGGCTCAAGGCTTAGACAGGTGGGCTCTTCACTGGGTTAGAAACTGGTTGGATGAGCCCGGAGAGTGGTGGGGAATGGAGTCAAGTCCAGCTGGTGGCCGGTCACAAGCGGGGTCTCTCAGGGCTCAGCTTTGGGAGCAGGCTTGTTTAAGATCTTGATCGATGACCTGTATGAGAGGATCGAGGCTTCCTCAGGAAATTGGGTGAGGTCAATGGGCTGAGGGTCACCAAGGCCAAGGGTCCTGCCCTTGGGTCAAAACAACCCCCTGAATGCTCCTGGCTGGAAACTGCCCCAGGGAAAGGACCTGGGGGGTTTGGTCAACGGGCAGCTGGAGATGAGCCAGTAGGTGCCCAGTTGGCCAAGGTGGCCACCAGCGTCCTGGCCTGGATCAGCAACGGGGTGAGCAGCAGGAGTAGGGAGGTGATCGTGCCCCTGGACTCAGCACTGGTGAGACCGCACCTTGAGTTCTGTGTCCAGTTGTGGGCACCACAGTATAAGAAGGACCTTGAGGGGCTGGAGCGCGTGCAGAGAAGGGCAACGAAGCTGGTGAAGGGTCTGGAGAACATGTCGTATGAGGAGCACCTGAGGGACCTGAGGTTGTTTAGTCTGGAGAAGAGGAGGCTGAGAGGAGACCTCATTGCTCTCCACAACGACTTCAAAGGCTGGTGTTGGTCTCTTCTCCCAAATGACTCGTGATAGAACGAGAGGAAATGGCCTCAAGTTGTGTCAGGGGAGGGTTAGATGAGGTATTAGTCTCTTGACTAAGAGAGTGGTTGGGCACTGGACCAGGCTGCCCAGGGAGGTGGTGGAGTCGCTGCCCAGGGAGGTGGTGGAGTCACCATCCATGGAGGTGTCCAACAAACGAGTAGATGCAGCACTTGAGGCCATGGTCTAGTGGCTAGAGAGATGTTAGGATGAAGGTTGGACTTGATGGTCCTGGTGGTCCTTCCCAACCATCATGACTCTACGATCTCTGGGTGCTTGCCAAGATGAGTTTATGGTGACACATCATCGGTTGACTCCTTGCGTCAATCCCATTGTTCTGCAGGAGAGCCGGGATTGCTGGTGGGTCAGATCAACCAGCAGGACCCTCTGCGCCGCTTTGACGGCTACGTCAGCGAGAGTGCCACCACCAAGAAGATTGCCTACAACGTCCTGCGGAAGGGGGACCAAGCCTACCTCTCAGGTACAGATTATGGGCACTCCTCATGCAGAGGAGGCCTTCAGAGACCTAAACATGGGGTTTTTGAGAGGAACCGATGATCTTGAAGGTCTTTTCCAAGCTAAATGGTTCTGTGAGGGATGTGTTTTGGATGCCCTGGCTCTTGAGCTGCTCTGAATTGCGTTAAAAATGAACATTCCAAAGCAGGAGAGAGTTTCTTTCCCTTCCCTTTTCCTCCCACTCCCACCTTGGGAAGTCCCTGAGATATTTTTGAGCTTCCCTGCGGAGAAAACCACGTGACGCCAAGCAGATGATGTCGAGACCACCTCAAGCACTCACAACCTCACGTCCTGAGGTGGCTTTTGGTGTCTCCTCTCCCCCTCGCAGGAGATGTGTTGGTGATGGACGACCTCGGTTACATGTACTTCAAAGACCGCAGTGGTGACACCTTCCGATGGCGAGGAGAGAACGTCTCCACCACGGAGGTGGAAGGAACCTTGAGTCACATCCTCAACCAGACGGACGTGGCGGTGTACGGAGTAGAAGTCCCCGGTAAAACATCGAGTCGGAGCTCGGGATTTAGGGAGAAGGGAAGAATTGGAGGCAAATTGGCGTCAGGACGGGTCAAAATCGGTCGCTTTTCTCTTCCAGGGGTGGAAGGCAAAGCCGGGATGGCGGCCATCGCCGATCCCAAAGCCAAGGTCAACCCCAACGTGCTCTACCAGGAGCTGCAGAAGGTGCTGCCTCCCTACGCCCGGCCCGTCTTTCTCCGGCTCCTGCCCCAGGTTGACACCACAGGTACCGGTGGCCTCGGGGCAGGGGGGAAATTCCAACCCCAGGGAAAAATGTTGACCCTGATGGCAGCTCGGAAGCGTTTCCGCCTGTTCCAGGCTGGAATAAATCTCAACTTGGAGCTTGGCAGGCCCAGAAGTAGCACGTTTAAGTCTTAAATTTTTAGTATTTAAGTGATTATGATTTGAAGCCACTCAACGGGCCTTGGACTTTGGGGGGGGCCTTGGACTTTTGAGGTCTTGGAGTTTGGGAGGCCTTGGACTTTTGGGGTCTTGGAGTTTGGGGGGGCCTTGGAGTTCGAGGGCCTTGAACTTTAAGCGTCCGCTGTGCTGTTTCCTCCTCGCTCCGACGTGAAGGAGCCGTTTGTGATGTGAAGTATTTTTAATAATTTTTTTAATTCTTCTTCTTCTTTTTGAAGGTACATTTAAGATCCAGAAAACCCGCCTACAGAGGGAAGGCTTCGACCCCCACCAAACCTCGGACCGCTTGTATTTCCTGGATCTAAAGCTGGGAAAATACATCCCTCTGGATGAATGCCTTTACGAAAGGATTTCTTCGGGAAAAGCGGCTTTATGATCCCGTCGGATTCAGCCCTTTTTTTCTGAGGAGAACGCTGACTAATCAGGAGGCGCCGACGCCGGCGGGAAGCGACGGATTCCTGCGAGGGACGCGCCCGGCGCCGCGTCTCCCTTCTCCCGAAGCACATTAACCCGTCGCCCGCTCCCTCCCTGAGCGCTCGCCCCGCCATTAACCTGCCCCGACGCCTCTAGAGAGTATTTTTATAACCACTACCCGCTCGGGGAGGAGGGCGAAGGTCATATTTATTTACCGAGACCCCCCCTGCCCCATGGGGGCTTCTCTCTGCTCCGGTTCTGAACTTGACTTAACCCATTTAGATGATTTTTTTGTTGTTGTTGGTTGGTTGGGTTTGCGGTTTTTTTAACTTGCGTTTAGGTCTCGGTTTAACTTAGGGCTGGGGATGTGAGGACATTAAAAAAAGAAATGATGGTGATGGGTGCTGTGGTGGAAGGGGGTTCGGCCTCCCTGGGGAGAGGGGGCTGGGCTGGGGGGCGCAGGCGAGGCCTAAAGGCTGCGGTGAAGCCTAAGGCCACAGTGAAGCTGAAGGCTGCGATGAAAGGCGGCGGGTGAGGCCTAAAAAGGCCACAATGAAGCTGAAGGCTGCAGGCAAGGCTTAAAGGCTGTGGTGAAGCCTTAGGCCAGAGGGCAGGCCTAAAGGCTGCGGGTGAGGCCTAAAAGCCACAACGTGGTCTTAAGGCTGCGGGTGAGGCCTAAAGGCTGTGATGAAAGGCCATGGGTGAGGCCTGAAGACTTTGATGAAGCCTAAGGCCGTGGGTGAGCCCTAAAGGCTGTGGTGAGGCCTAAGGCCAGGGCTGAGGTCTAAAAGCCACAGTAAAGCCTAAAGGCTGCAGCATGGCCTCAAGGCTGCAGCGAAGCCTAAGGCTGTGGGTGAGGCCTAAAGGCTGCGACAAAGCCTAAGGCGACAGGCGAGGCCTAAAGGCCCCAGCGAAGCCACGGGTGAGGCCTAAAGGCCGCGGTGGAGCCTAAACCCTCCCCCTCAGTTGCTAGGCAACAGCGCGGCGCGGCTACGTCACTTCCGGCGCGCCGCTCTCTCCCCGCCGCCATGGCCGTCACCGCTCCCCGCCGCGTCTCCGTGTTCCCGTCGCCGCAGGAGCTGGGCCCGGCCCTGGCCCAGCTGCTGACCGAGCGGGCGGCGGCGGCGGCGGCCGGGGGCGGGCGCTTCTCGCTGGGCCTCTCCGGAGGGAGCCTGGTGGGGCTCCTCGCTCAGCATTTACCCGCCGCCGTCGCTTCCAGCGGCCCCGCCGCCCCGGCCCGCTGGCTTGTGGCCTTCTGCGACGAGCGGCTGGTGCCCGCCCAGCACCCGGAGAGCACCGGCGGCGCCTACGAGGTGAGCGGAGCCCGGGGCCGCGCAGCCTGAGCCGCTTTCCCCGCTCCCCGGACTCGGTCGCGGCCCTCACCGTCCCCCACCTCTCCGCAGGCCCAGCTGCTGCCGCGGCTCCCGGGCCCCAGGCCCCAGGTCTTGGCCCTCACGCCCGGGCTGGCCCCGGCCGCCGCCGCCGAGGATTACGCCGCGCAGCTCCACCAGGTACCGGCCCCGGGAGGAGCTCGGGGTGGGGGGTTTGGGGAGCGTGGTCCCACCGTTGCGCCAGCCGCGTTTCTCCCCGCAGGCTTTCCCCGGTGAGGACGTGCCCGTCTTCGACTTGCTGGTGCTGGGGATCGGGCCCGACGGACACACTTGTTCCCTCTTCCCCGGCCACCCTTTGCTCCAGGTGAGTCTGGCCCCGGGGTTCAGCCCCCAGGGGTGGCCCCGGTTCTGCTGGTTCCATCTGCAACTCCCAGACAGCGGCTGGGCGGCAGGTCATGGAATTGGCAGGGTTGGGAGGGACCTCCAAGATCATCTCGTTCCACCCCCCGGCCATGGCAGGGACACCTCCCACTAGAGCAGGTTGCTCAAGACTCCATCCAACCTGAACATCTCCAGGGCTGGAGCATCCACAGCTTCCCTGGGCAACCTGGGCCAGGCTCTCACCACCCTCAGAATGAAGAATTTCATTCTTGTTTCCAACCTCAATCTCCCTTCTTCCGCTTTGACCCATCAACCCTCATCCTTCTGCTCCCCAACGTCCTAAAAAGTCCCTCCCCAGCTTTCTTGGAGGCCTCCTCAGATACTAGAAGGCCACCAGAAGGTCTCCTCGGAGCCTTCTCTTCTCCAGGCTGAACAAGCCCAACTCTCCCAGCCTTTCTTCATAGGAGAGGCGTTGAGTTGATTGGATGGGTCAATGCCAAAGGCTGCAGGTTTGGCCCTCGGTGGAGTTGAACCGGCCTTGCACTGTGTGCATCTCCTACAGAGCAGCTGCCATGTTCACTAATTAGAAACCAGATTAGGCCCTGGGATCTGAACTACTCCCTAAGCACTTTAGGGCAGGAATCTCTATTAAAGGTCCTATGCAAACTTTCCACACCAGAGTAACTCTCCCTTTGTGTAAAAGCAAACAAAAGCTGAAGGCCCTTGTAGGAGAAAGGAATTGTAATAATATGAACTCATGGTAGACCTCTGGGGCGCTGCTGGCGCGTAGCTGAAGATCGCTTCTCTAAGTGATGAACTCACATCAGCTAATGAGGTTTCTTCATATATTTTCTCTCATTCCGTAGGACATCAGGCAGTAGCAAAGAATTCTTGCGCAGTAGGAGAGAGATTTGGGAGTTCCTCTTGTCCTGCCGCTTTCTGGGCCAGATCCTCAGCTATCACCAGCAGGCAGACAGAATTGGACTCACCCGAGTTTGACCCTCACTGGGGAAACGGGGAGAATTGTGGTGAGGGGTGATTGCTGCGATGCCTCCGCCTGAAGAAGCTCTCTTTAAAACCGCCTCCTAGCATTACAGCTTGTGTATTACTTTGGAAACGTTTGGCACAAAGTGAAAGTCTGCAGTACTAATGTAGTTCTGATGATGTTTCAGACTTCTCATGGAAGAGCTGGTGAATTCCATTGAACGCGTGCCAAAGGCTCAGTCTGCCTCCGTGTGGAAGAACAAGGAGGTGCAGAGGTAAGGAACAAGCCACCTGGGAACGCGCCCTGTCCTAAAACACTAACCCAAGTTTGGAATTCACAGTAATTCTGCTGCCATCATTTGGGATAGGTGTGATTCCTTGGGTCCATTCTTTTTTTAACGATTATGAGGGTGGTGAGACACTGGCCCAGGTTGCCCAGGGAAGTTGTGGATGCTCCATCCCTGGAGGTGTTCAAGGCCAGGTTGGACAGGGCTTTGGACTAGATGATCTTTAAGGTCCCATCCAACCCAAACTATTCGATGATTGGCACATTGTTGATTTTCCAATCAACCACCCAAGTTTGATTCTCGGTAACGCAAAAGCCTCCTCTGATCTCTCCTCGTATAGTAAGCTCCATGATGGCAGGTAAAACCGGCAGATTTTTGTATTAACCTCATTAAAAGTTGATTAAATTAACAAGCTATTAAAACTTTATTGCATTGGAATAATTTTAATTTAAAATTACACTCACGTTTGTGTTTCCTGAAATGCTAAGAAAGTGAAGTCACAATTGTTGGAGGCCACTGGTGGCCATCGACAGAGCAGTGGTACCTTCCTTCTCTGGGCGGCAGCCTCTTTTACACTTGAATAGCGGAGGTATTCCTTTGACTATTCAAAGGTTAAAAAATTGAAATCCAAATAAGAAAGATTATTTGGAAACTCCGATGTCTCTTATTCCATCTATATGTAAAAACCAGGTCCTCAAAATTGAGGTCTTTACCATCTAAAATTTTGAAAGCCTATGTCATCTAAAAATTATCCGTGCAGTTTTCTAATTGCAGATAATGCTTTCCTTGGAAATAAAAACAACTTTAGGTGCACAACATGTTCTGTGGAGGAGACGGTTTCGTTTTTAGCACATTTTAAAGATAGGGCCGGTTGATTAGAAAGTTATTTTTAAAAGCTGCTTTGTGCATTTTTAATTGATCTCCCATTTTCTAGTCCTGATTCTTAACGTGGCTTGATTTACAAGTTTGCTAAAAAGGAATTATTTCATGCTTTATACAAGTAGTCTTGATATTTTCCATATCACAAAGCAAAGAAATAAAAAATCCGTGTATGTTTAGCTATATGTTGTACTCCCCTGCTGAGCTTAGGAGCAGCCTGAGCACTATAATTCTCACTCTTCTGAAGAAGGCAAAGAAAACATAAATGTAAACCAAAACTGAAACACTAAAGTTGATCAGGATTTTGCGCTGGTTGATGTATACTCGGATCAGAACACCAGGGTTTTTTAATTTTTGGAGTCCGCTGGCCTCACCAGAACCACTCCTGAAGCTCACAGTGATGTGAAGATAGAGAGCTGGAGCCATTATTCTGGTCACACGACTGCATGTGTTTTGTATGCATGGTTTAAAGGAGGATCATATATCTTGGAGCTCATTTAATGTCACTTTCCTGGTGGCCGTATTTTAGAAAAAGTGCTGTCTAGCACTTTGTGTGCTGTTGGCTATTCTAGAGGCAAGCACGGAGAGGTAATCTTTGTTCTCATTCAACTGCTAGAGAAGGCTGGAGGCTTTTTGTTGGAGCGGTATTTAAAATACATTTTTCTATCTCGTATTGCTGGAGAAGTGTCCTGGCATTGATAGTTCCTCCTTGATATGATCAAGCAGCTGTTGGGGTAGCAGTGGAGGTAGGAGGAAGGTGTAAGAGTCAACTCCCTGGGGACAGACGGTCCTGCAAGGACCTCTGTGGAGCACAAAGCGCTACCACAATACTGTGTATTGTTAGAATCATAGAATGGGTTGGGTTGGAAGGGATCTTTAAAGCTGTTCTAGTCCAACCCCCCTGCACTGACATCTGCAACTAGAGCAGGTTGCTCAGAGCCCCAGCCAACCTCACCTGGAATCCTTCCAGGGATGGGGCAGCCACCACCTCTCTGGGTCTCACCACCCTCGTTAAATTCCTTCCTTCTCTCTCATCTAAATCTCCCTCTTTTGGTTTCAAACCATCCTCCCTTGTCCTGTCCCAACAGACCCTGCTCAAAAGTCCATCCCCAGCTTTCTGCCAGGTTCCTTCCAGTCCTGAAAGGCCCCAGGAAGGTCTCCTGGTGGCCACCTCCCCATGGCCATGAGAAGGTCTCCTGGGATGGCCATCAGGCCGGGGGGCTGTGTGGCGTGGGGGGGGTCCAGCACCCACCGCAGGCTGTCGGAGAAGGCCTCCACGCAGTACTTGGAGATGCAGTAGCCGCCGCCGTTGGCCGCCAGCCGGCCCAGCACGCTGGAGGTGTTGACCACGCGACCCCGCGCCCGCTTCAGCAGCGGCAGGAGCTGCAGCGTCACCTCGATGGGCCCGAAGGCGTTGACGGCCATGACCTGGCGATAGTCGTCCATCGCCATCCACTCGGTGGGGCCGATGGGGTTGGCCACCCCGGCGTTGTTCACCAGCCCAAAGAGACCTGGGGAGGACCGGGAGGGTGGCCACGGTCCCCTCCTCTGTGACCATCCCCTGGGGCCTCCTGTAGAGCTCCCTGGTGGGACCCTCCCGCCCATCCTGCCCTACAGCACCTTGCAGGGACCCCACAGCACCTTCACCCGCTCTGGTGGGGCCCCATCCAACCCCTCAGCGTCTCCCCAGGTCCCATCCTGCCCCCAGGACCTCCCCTGAGACCTCATTCCCCCCCCTGCCAGCACCTCTCCCAGGTCCTTTTTCCCCCGTCAGCATCTCTCTTGGTCCCATCCTGCCCCCCAGCGCCTCTCCCGGGTCTGATCCTGACCTCAGCAGCTTCCCTGGGAGCCCATCCCCACCTCTCAGCACCCTCTGGGTCCCATCCTGCCCAACAGCACCTCCCTTAAGACCTTATTCCCCCCTCCCCACATCTCCCCAGCTCCATCCTTCCCCTCAGCACCATTCCCAGGTCACATCCTGCCTGACAGCACCTCCCCATGGCCCTTCTTCGCCCCTACCAGCATCTCCCCAGGCCCCATCCTTCCTCCCAGCACCCCCACATCCCCATCCTCGCCCCCCAGCACCCCCGGGTCCCATCCTGCCCGCTGACCTTTCTCGCCCACCTCGGCCCGCACCCACTCGGCTGCCCGGCGGACGCTGTCGGGGCGGGTGACGTCGAGCAGGGTGGTGCGGAGGTGGCCGGAGCAGCTGCGCTGGAGCCCGTCGGCCCCGCGCTGGGTCAGGCAGGCGGCCAGCACCCGGTAGCCCCTCCGGGCCAGCCGCCGGGCCAGCAGGTTGCCAAAGCCGCTGTCGCAGCCCGTGATGAAAACGTGCTTGTCCTTCACCGACGGCAGCGTCCGGCGGTCCCGCACCAGCCAGCCCAGCGCCCAGACCAGTGCCACCAGTAAGAGGTACAGCCACATGGTGTGTGTCTGGCGGCGGGGGGAACTGTGGGAGTGGGATTCAGGGCTCCTGGATGTGCCCCCCACCCCAGCAAGGTCAACCCCTGCGCCCTGGGATCCTCCATCACCCCTCCCACCCTGTGCCGGGACCCCCAAACCCGTGTACACCCCCCCACACACGTGCAGGGGACCCCCCCTAAATTCCCTGCCCCACACCGTGGGGGTCAGACCCCCCGAGGTGAAGGGTGGGAAAAGGGGTGGGAGGGGGGGGTGACCTCATCTTGGAGCAGGTCCCATGTGGGGCTTGGTCCATGCCCAGGTGCCATGGGTGTGGGGGGGGCACCATGGGTGGGGGGTCCCCATGACCTCGTAACCCACATCCCCCCCAGCCCAGGTTATCCTCCCAGGGTGGGGGGGTGAGCACCCCACATCCCCCCCCTCACCCACCCCTGGACAAGCGTCTGTCCGACCGACCTCTGTCCGTCCGGGCCGGCGGCCGCGGGCGTCGTGCCGGGATTAGCGGGCGCGGTGCGTCAGCGCCTGGCCGGCACCCAAGGGTGCCATGGGGGGGGGCGGGGGGGGGATGTCCCAGCTCACCGGGGCAGGGCGGGGGTGCCCCAGCTGGTGTCCCCCCCACCCTGGCTTAACCCCAGCCCCCTCCTGCCCTCCCAGGACAGGGGTGACCCTGGGTGCCCTCTGCTCCTCTGGTGACCGTCACCGCTGACACCCCCCACCCCAAAACTCAGCCCCCCTCCCCCCATAAGAAAGCCGGGGGGGGGGGTGTGCATCCCCCTCCAGGACCCCCATTTGGAGCATCCTTTTGGGTGTCAGGACCCCCCCCAGTGGGTGCTGGCTGGGGTGGGGGGGGGGGGTGAACCCCCTGGGAGAAGGATGGGGTCCAGATCCCGCTGCCCCCCCACAACCCTTTCCCTACCCCCCAGGGGCCTGTGGGTGGGGGGCAGAGGATGGGCAGAGCCCCCCCAGCCTGGACGGGGTGATGAGCCCCAACAGACTCATCACACCTCAGCCATGGGGAGCACCCCCCCGGCCAGGGTTGGGGTGCTGGGGGGGGGGGGAAGATGGACCCCCACCTACCTGCTGCGGGGGGGCTCTGGGTGCTGCTCTGGGTGCTGCTGCAGCCGTGGTGGCACCGGCCGACTGAGCTGGGGGGGCCGCAGCCGCTCCTCCCTCTGTGCTGGGGCAAAGTTCACAGTGGGCTGAGCCCCCCCCGACACCCCCCCCTTCCCCCACTGGGTGCAGCTCTGGGGGGGGGATTTGGGTGCTTGGAGGGTGCTGGGGACACCCCTCGCCTTGCTGGGGGGACCCTCATCCCCATGGAGACCCCCCCCCCATAAGTGGAGCAGGGACAGAGGGGACCCCCGCCCAGGGCCCACAGAACCCCCCCGGTGCCCTGGGAGGGGGCACGGCCTGGAGCTGGGGGGGGCAGGGGGGGATTAGAGCCCTCCTGGACCAGAACGGGGCCTTTGTCCGCGAGAAAAAGGGGCCTCAGAGCCCGAGTTAAGCGGTAAAGAGGATGAGGGGGCTTAGGGGGGGCAGCCGAGGCTGTGCCAGGGCCCAGCACGCGCCAGCGCGCCCAGAGCACGCCAACGGGGCGGCCGCGCCGGGCCTACCGGTACCGCCACATGTGGGCCTACCCGTACCGCCACGTGTGAACCTACCGGTACCTCCACGTGTGAACCTACCGGTACCGCCACGTGTGCACCTACCGGTACCTCCACGTGTGAACCTACCGGTACCGCCACGTGTGAACCTACCGGTACCTCCATGTATGAACCTACCGGTACCGCCACATGTGAACCTACTGGTACCTCCACTTGTGAACCTACCAGTACCTCCATGTATGAACCTACCGGTACCTCCATGTATGAACCTACTGGTACCGCCACATGTGATCCTATTGGTACCACCACACATGATCCCACCAGTACCACCACATGTGATCCCTCTGGTTCCACCATGTGCAATCCTACTGGTACCACGACACTTGAACCCACCAGTACCACCACATGTGATCCCACCAGTACCACCACGTGTTATCCCACCAGTACCACCACATGTGATCCCACCAGTACCACCACGTCACCACACTTGATCCCACCAGTATCACCACACTTTATTCCACCCTCTCTCCAGCACCAGGGGTCCCCACGGTGACCCGGCCCCACGTTATCTCCCAGCCCAGCCACGATGGTGGTTGGGAGGGGTCTCGGGGGGTACCATCGGTGGTGGTTCAGGAGCAGGACGGCTGGAGCTGCCCCTTGTAGACGTACTCGAGGGCGGTGGCGATGGTCCTCATGTCCATCTCGATGCTCCGCGCCCAGTTCTCCACGTCACCGATCTCCTGCCGGGATGGAGGAGGGGGTGTCAAGGAGCTGCCAGTGGGATCTGGGGTTGGGGGTGTCTCAGGGCTGGCTGGGCCCCCCCACCTTGAGGGCTTGGTTGAAGTTCTCCACCATGGTGATCCACTGGCCGGTCTGCTTGGCAAACTGGGCCGCCTGCACCTGCAGCGTCTTCACCTCATGGTCCAGCTTCCGCTGGTTGACGTAGGCCTGAGCCACCCTGGGGTGGGGGACACGGGGCGGGGGGGACAGACACGGAGGGTGGGGTCCCACCCCAACAGCTCCAGGGTCGGGGGGTCCCCAGGAAGGGGTGGCCAAGGGGGAAGCCAAAGTACTGGGGAGTCATTAGTGGGGGC